>AWUE01014523.1:0-63754 GCA_001974825.2 Corchorus olitorius
TTTTTTTTTGTCTTAAATTAGAAAATGTGAATTTAACTAAGTTTAAGAAAAATACAAAATACGTGTTTGACTTCTTTTCATCTCTACTAGGCATAGAAGCAAAATGAAACTTGTAACACATGCCCCAAATTTTTTAGTAGCTTGAATATTCATCTTATATCTTAGTAATTAGTACCCAATCTTCCTTGGAAAAAAAAAAAGAAAAATACCCAATCTTTCAATTCAATTAGACAATTATTACAAGGAATCCTTGGCATGCAAAAAAAATACACCATTAAAAAAATTTTGTAAAGTTGTTTATAAATCATAGAATATAATAATATAATAACATATAATGATTTAATAATTACAACTTTCAATTTTGCGACATTTAGATTTTATTATTTTGGATTCCCAAACTTATTTGTAAAAATTGGGACACATCATAGGTTTGCCTTAATTATAATATTTTCCGTATAACACACTAAGTTTTAGTTATTTTAAATACTTCACACTTATTTGTAAAATCATCATTCTGCCATAATTATAATATTTTTCATTTAGCACACAAAATGTTAATTACTTTGGATACTCTAAACTTATGTGTAAAACTCTATGACATATCATGCCTTAATTAGAATATTTTCATATAGCACACTAAGACATGATTATATTTGATACTACACACTTAATTGTGAAAACATAAATGTGTCATCGTTTAGCCATTAATTATACTCCCTCCGTTCCAAATTGAATGGCCACATTGCATTTTTCTTGGTCAAACGAAGTCGTTTTTGACCATGATTTATGAAAATTTTATATACAATTAAAATTTTAAAAAATATGTTTTGAAAATTTAAGTTTTAAATTTTCCAAAGTTTATTTTAAGAAAATTATAAAAATTATATTTTTGTAATAATTAGTGGTCAAAGATGGCTTTGTTTGACCTACAAAAATCAAATGTGGCCATTCAATTCGGAACGGAGGGAGTAATATTTTTCGTCTAGCCCACAATGTTTAGATTATTTTGCATTTTCCAAACTTAGTTGTAAACATTCCTGCCTTAATTACAGTATTTTTCGTATAGCACTTGATTATTATGGGTACCACACACTTAATACTTATGCCTTAATTCTAATATTTTTCATTTATTATACTAATTTGTAATTATTATAAATACTTTACAGTTATTTGCAAAAACATAGGCACGTCATCCTAATACCTTAACTATGATAATTTTTGTTTACCACATTGAGTTGTGATTATATTGGATACTCGACACATATTTGTAAAAACATGGGCAACCCATATTTAACCTTAGCTATAATATTTTTTTATGGCACGCTAAATTATTATTATTTTGGATACTCTATACTTAATTGTAGAAATTGGGAAATGTCATTGTCCTGCCTTAATAATAATATTTTTCCTTTATAACACTCAATTATAATTATTTGGAATACTCCACACTTACTTATAAAATTCTGGGACATGTCATCATCCTTCCATAATTATAATATTTTTTGTTTGATACACTAAATCATAATTATTTTGGATACTCTATACTTATTTGAAAAAATGGACACATCATCTGTCTACTTTAATTATATTAATTTTTGTTTACCACACTTAGTTCTGATCATATTGCATACTCAACACTTATTTGTAAAAATACTTAATTATAATTTTTTCATATGCACACTAAATTATATTTACTTTTGATACTCTTTACTTGTAAAAATGCTAGACATGTCATCGTCCTGCCTTAATTATAATAATTTTGTTTACCACACGAATTTGTAATTATTTTGGATACTCCATACTAATTTGTAAAATTCCTGGACAAGGCATCGTCTTGCCTTAATAATAATAATTTTCTTTTAACACAGTAACTTGTAAAATTCTTTTGGAACTCCACACTGACTTGTAAAAATGTAGGACATCCTCCTTAGTAATAATATTTTTCGTTTACCGCACTAAATTGTAATTATTTAAGATACTTCACACTTCTAAAAATCCTGGAGAGGTAATCGTCCTGCTTTAATATTAATTTTTTACACGAAGTTTTGATTATATTAGATACTCCATATTTAATTGTAAAAAAGGTACACATCATCACTGCACTTTAATTATAATAATTTTAGTATAGTAAACTAGGTTTTGATTATTTTGAATGCTTTATACTTTTTGAAATTTTGATAGTCAGAAACAAATATTTTTCATATAATACACTAAGTATTGATTATTTTGAATATTCCATACTTATTTGTAATTATACATGACATGTCACCACTCTGCCTTAGTAATAATATTTTTCTTATAGCACACTAACTTTTGATTATTTTGGATACCGCATCCTTTTTTGTTGTTACCAACAACACATCTGCCATCAAGGCTTTTTTTTCTTTTTTCACCTTAATTAATAACAACAAGTGAGTTAGTTGTGCATGCGTTGTGAACAATTTCTTTTTAAAAAATTTGGACTTGTATTTGGTAATTTTTTAAAACTAGTAATTTACCACGTGTGGAGGTTGAAGTTTTGATTGAAACATATTTTAATTTACGTATTATGTAATATAATGTCAATATTAATTTTAAAAATATTAAATTTCTCTAATTTTTTAGAGATTATTGAGAATAAATTAATTAAATTTTTGTTTCATATTTTTTGAATTAATTTCTAATTAAATCAAAATAAGATTTAAATACTCGTAAAAACAAATCCTTAAATCCAATATGCCTTAGATTTGATTAGATAATATAGATATTTCAAGAAGTCTCGGTGCAAAAAATCATGCATTCTTAGTTCCATGGCCCCGGAACGCATTTTTAGTAAAAAATCATGATGGTTATAGTACACAATTTCGG
The DNA here is from genome assembly GCA_001974825.2 of Corchorus olitorius. NCBI lineage: Eukaryota > Viridiplantae > Streptophyta > Magnoliopsida > Malvales > Malvaceae > Corchorus > Corchorus olitorius. The sequence goes on from AWUE01014523.1 coordinate 2,848, forward strand.
CTAAAAACTGACCCGAAACGTTTATACTCAATTTTTTGCCACAATACTCAGAAAAATATATAATTCAATGCCAAAAAGATTGATGGGCTTTTCACGCTTCTAATATCGTTTTTCCATTTTTTTTTTCAGAATTAATTTCTAATTAAATCGGAACAAGATTCAGATGCTCGTAAAAACAAATTCTTATATTCAATGTGGCTGACATTTGTTTCGATGAATATAGATATTTTAATGAGTCTTTGCGCTAAAAATTATGCAAAATTGAGTCGGGGCTCCAGAACGCGTTTTTAGCCAAAAGCAGTGATAACGTACACGATTTCGGCTAAAATTTTGCAAAAACTGATCCGAAAAGTTTTTCCCCAATTTTTTGCCACAATACTCTGAAAAAATATATAATTTAACGTCAAAAAAATTGAAGGGTTTTCACGCTTCTAATATCGTTTTTCCTTTTTTTTCCAAATTTATTTCTAATTAAATCGAAATAAAGATTGAGATGCTCGTAAAAACTAATCCTTAAATCCATTGTGGCTGAGATTTTGTTAGATGAATATAGATATTTTAAGGAGTCTTTTTGCCAAAAATCATGCAAAACTAAGCGGGGCCCGAAACGCGTTTTTAGCTAACAACCGTGATGGTAAGTACACGATTTAGGCTAAAAACTGACCCGAAAAGTTTTCTCAATTTTCTGCAAAATAGTCAGAAAAAATATATAATTCAACACCAAAAAGATTGACGGCCTTTTTCACGCTTCTCATATCGTTTTTCCATTTTATTTTGAATTAATTTCTAATTAAATCGAAACAAGATTTAGATGCTCGTAAAAACAAAATCTTATATACAATGTGGTTGAGATTTGGTTCGATGAATATAGATATTTCAAGGAGTCTTTGCGGCAAAAATCATGCCAAATTGAGCCGAGACTCTGGAATGCGTTTTTAGGCAAAAACCGTGATGATTAGTACACGATTTCGTTGGCAAAAAAAAAATACACGATTTTCGACTAAAATTTTGCAAAAATTGACCCGAAAGGTTTTTTCTCAATGTTTTGCCACAATAATCAGAAAGAATAAATAATTCAATGCCAAAAAATATTGAAAGGTTTTTCACAGTTCTAATATCGTTTTTCCATTTTTTTTGAATTTATTTCTAATTAAATCAAAACAAAGATTTAGATGCTCTTAAAAACAAATCCTTAAATCTATTGTGGCTGAGATTTGGTTAGATGAATGTAGATATTTCAAGCAGTTTTTCTGCCAAAAATCTTGGAAAACTGAGTCGAGGCCCCGAAACACGTTTTTAGCCGAAAACCGTGATGGTTAGTACACGATTTCGACTAAAAACTAACCTTAAAATTTTTTTCTCAATTTTTTACGAAATATTCAAAAAAAAATATATAATTCAATGCCAGAAAGATTGACGGGCTTTTCACGCTACTAATATCATTTTTCCTTTTTTTTCCGAATTAATTTCTAATTAAATCAAAACAAGATTCAGATGCTCGTAAAAACAAATCTTTATATCCAATGTGGCTGATATTTGGTACGATGAATATAGATATTTCAAGGAGTCTTTGCGCCAAAAAATCATGCAAAATTGAACCGGCACTCCAGAACGCGTTTTTAGCCACAAACCGTGATGGTTAGTACACGGTTTCGGCTAAATTTTGCAAAATTGACCCGAAAAGTTTTTCCTCAATTTTTTGCCACAATAGTCAGAAAAAATATATAATTCAACGCCAAACAAATTGAAGTATTTTTCACGATTCTAATATCGTTTTTCCATTTTTTTCTGAATTAATTTCTAATTAAATCGAAACAAAGAATAATATGCTCGTAAAAACAAATTTTTATATCCAATGTGGCTGGGATTTGGTTCGATGAGGATGGATATAGATATTTCAAGGAGTTTTATGCAAAAAAAATCATGCAAAACTGTGTCGGGACCCCGAAGCGCCTTTTTTTGCAGAAAAAAAAAACTTTGATGGTTAGTGCAGGATTTCGGTTAAAATTTTGCAAAAACTGACCCAAAATTTTTTTTCCTCAATTCTTTGCAACAATACTCAGAAAAAATATGTAATTCAACGCCAAAAAATTGACAGGGTTTTCAAGCTTCTAATATCGTCTTTTTTTTTGAATTTATTTCTTATTAAATCGAAACAAGATTCAGATACTCGTTAAAAGAAATCCTTAAATCCATTGTTGTTTAGATTTGGTTAGATTAATATAGATATTTCAAGGAGTCTTTCAGCCAAAAATCATGCAAAACTGAGTTGGGGCCCCGAAACATGTTTTTAGCCGAAAACCGTGATGGTACACGATTTCGACCAAAAACTAACCTTAAAATTTTTTTCTCAAATTTTTACGAAATATTCAGAAAAAATATATAATTCAACGCCAAAAAGATTAACGGGCTCTTCACGCTTCTAATATCGTTTTTCCTTTTTTTTTCCGAATTAATTTCTAATTAAATCAAAATAAGATTCAGATGCTCGTAAAAACAAATCCTTATATCCAATGTGGCTGATATTTGGTACGATGAATATAGATATTTGAAGGAGTCTTTGTGCCAAAAAATCATGCAAAATTGAGCCGGCACTCCAAAACGTGTTTTTAGCCAAAAACCGTGATGGTTAGTACACGGTTTCGGCTAAAATTTTGCAAAACTTGACCCGAAAAGTTTTTCCTCAATTTTTACCACAATACTCAGAAAAAATATATAATTCAACGCCAAACAAATTGAAGTGTTTTTTCACGCATGAGGGTAAACCAATCAGTCAATTCATTCGAGAAATCAAATTGGGCTTCGATAGTTTGAAAAGTATCGTTTTGTTACCTTCTCATCACAATAGAGGAGATAAATATATATTGGGCATGTGGGTTTTGAAAGATTTCGACAAGTTCACTTGGGTTAAGGAATATAACATAGAATTAGGCCTCGCGTGCCTTGGAGGCTCTAAATATAATGTGATTAATGTTAACAAGTGGATCGGCCAACGCTAGCGCGTCGGGCGTTCAACAATCTATTTCTTTGAATATTTTTCTATTCTAATTAAAGTGTTTGATACATAGGAAATTTCGAAAGTACTATGATTTTAAATGCGTTGCATCTTTAAAAGGCTATACTATTAACATTGAGCATATTTAGCAATATATTAAAAATATTAGTTTGTACATGGACAGGTGCAATAGCTTCAATTTTATTTCCTTCTTTAAAGTGTGTAGCACTTAAATAAAAACTAAGTTTACTCTAATCTTCATATGGACATGAAAGGCCTGAAGAGAGGTTACAATTCTATATAATTAAGGGATATATGATTTATTATAACATTTATGTGAAAGGAAAGGATAATTACAAAAAAGGGCTTAAGGGCAAAAACTGGCCAGAAACTAACCTAGGGTTTTCTTAGTAATTTGGCAAGTGAGAAAAGACAGAAAATGACAAAAAAAATTCAAATAGAGCATCCTCATCCTCAAAAGGGGCCTTTGGTAAATTCCATGGGTCTTTCAAATACTATTTAGTATATATATATATTATCAAAATGAGGAATTGTTGATTAAGGAGGAAGGTTGTTATAATCTAGCTTACTTCAACCTTAAAACTAAAAGCTTAATCAAGAGGGATTATGAAAAGAGGGGGTTCCAGTTTTGTTATTATACCGATGTTGTTTCTTTTCATTAGGACGAATTAGTATGTTTTGAGCTGTTTTATATATATGTTAATTTAACAGCTTTTCAATAAACAATATTATAAAACTTATGACATTGCCAAGGGAATCAAAGATGTGCAATGTGGAAATTGGCTGAATTGTTCATTCCTCTTTTTGATTGTTTTCTGCTGTCTAACAAAGGAACCTTTCTCTTTTTCCTAGTCTGCAATTCTATATTTCATTTTGAACTATCAAAGGAACTTGATTTAACTACAATGGATTGGATTTTGTTCAACATCATGTTTACTCATATATAAGAATATAAACATTGTAACATTTTTGTTTTCAATTACAAGTGTTTATATCAATTAGTATCATTTATCTTTTAGAATCTGCATGTCAAGTTAGAATGCATCTGCAATCGTCGAATTATCTGCATCAATATTCAATATATATAGCTTTTAATTCTACCATATATATAAGCCATATATAGTAGTTCTATAGTCTTGATGAAAGTGACTTTGCTCTAGTTTTCTGCATCTTTCTAATGTTACCTCCCATCAATTCAAGACAAAATGTCAATCAGCTTGGAACTTTACCCTTTGCTGAAAGGCAAACAAGTTTTCCAGGATGCAAAAATTGCCCCAAAACAAATGTGGGGTAATATAACTCTTCTTAATCAGACTCAGCTTTTTTACCTTGCTTTTTCAATACAAAGTTGAAAATTCCATCTTCTAAATAGAAAAAAAAATAGCATAAATGTCATTTTGCACTTTTAAGTTTGTACGGACTGTCACTTTGCACCCAATTTTTTTATTTTGATCAAAACGCACCCTAAAGTTTTATTTTTGTGCCACTTTGCACCCTCCGTCACGGTATGACAAACGGCTCTATCACGGTGTCCGACGTGTCATGCCACGTGTACCAAAAAGCGACATGTGGCACGCCACGTGTACCAGAAAGTGACATGGATCATACCATGTGTACCAAAAAGTGACACATGGCATGCCATGTGTTTCAAAAAGTGACACGTGGCATGCCACGTGCACAAAAGGATACGTGCCACGTGTCATTTTTTTGTCCACGTGGCATGCCACGTCGGACGCAGTAACCGATCCGTTTGTCCTACCGGACATAGAGTGCAAAGTGGCACAAAAATAAAACTTTAGAGTGCGTTTTGATCAAAATAAAAAAAGTTGGGTGCAAAGTGACAGTCCGTATAAACTTAAGGGTGCAAAGTGGTATTTATGCCAAAAAAAAATTGGAGGCAACAATAATATCGTATAGTAATTTTGGTTATTTGAAGTACATTTAGGGCAAGAGAGTTGCTAATAATGCTATGAAGTTCTTGGCAGGCTAAAGCATCTACATCAAAAAACGCTATCAAATGGGTAAATGATCCTAACTCAGGGCCTTGGACATTTAGACAGATTTTATTCCAAATCGAAAGCCTAAAGAAGAGAATTAAAGCTTCTACGGTTAATTGTAGCAAAAAAAAGCTTCCACGGTTAAACACATCTTTAGAGAGACAAATGAGATTTGATTAATGCTTGTGTGAGTGAGTGTTCGTCTTTTAGTGCTGGATTGCTTTTGTTGGAGAAGTAACTTTGGAGTGCTCTCTTTTGTTTGGAGTTCCTATTGTACTGGACTACTATTTCCTTAATAAATTATATCTTGATTTTCTAAAAAGAAAACTTATGTTATCAATAAATGATCAGTCGATTTGTTCAAGAAATCGATTTTTATGGGTGGAAAACTATTTATTTGGTACCTTCTCATCATAATCTTATATGTATTTCAACTGGCAAGCACATCTATGTTTGCAACCCAAACAAGCACGAATTTGTCGAGTTGCCGAAGGGCTCTGGTCCTATCTAGATGCTCGTTGTGTTGGGTTTGGCTACCTGCCATCTAAAGATGTCTACAAGGCTGTTAGATGTTTCTTTCGAGCAGTTGACGATGTCAACATCAACAATGATGAGCTTGGATTAGAGGTCTTAACCAAAAGTAATTATGGTAGAAGATGGTTAAGAAACCACTTGAACAGATTTAAAAGCACGGAACCAAAGTCATGAAAGATTCATAATTGATATTTCCAATAGGGAGACCCTCAGCAAAACAGAGTACTCTGTTTGATCTAGAGACAAGAGTCACATGGATGTTGCAAGAATGGTTATTAAGCATCAGTGGCCATTAAATATAGTTGACTCTGAGTGTTTCAGCATTTTTTTCTCCTTGAAAAATCTGCAACCGATGTTCAAACTTCAATCGCAAGAAGCTTTAATACTTTGTGTCTACAAAGAGGAAAAAAGGTAGACTCATTAAATACTTTGATAAGCTCTCTTGTCGCTTGAATTTGATCATTAGCTTGTGGACACTAATCCTGTTTTGAAGATTCACATCCCTTAAGCAAATTCTACATCAGCAGTGATGAATGTATCAGATGTAAATCAGATAAGTGCCAATGAAAGCTTCAAGTTCATGTTTGTTGAACATTCATGATGTATACAAGAAACAAATTCACTAGGGAAGAAAAGAATATCCACTAATGAATGTGAAATCCGATAACAATTGGAGGATATGTAGCTTGGTTTTGGCAATTGCATCTATATATTCTTTATCCACGGTTTAACTCATTTTGAACTTCACTTAGAGCAATCACCATGTTAGCCAAAGCATCAGATCTAGCTTGAAGTTCGGCTTCTCTCTTTTCAATCATTCTTGTTCGTGCTTCAAGTTTAGCTTGTTCCACGCCAGAAAAATTGCATCTTTGAAATGTGGAGTTTAAGTTTTCCACTTCTTCATCTATTTCCATTTCCTTCCTGGCTTTGGCCCTTCTCCGAAGTTCTCTCTGTCTCCATGTCTCTCTATTTCGTTGCAAAAGTGGATTTGGAAAAATTTGGGATGTTCCACTTTTTGCCAAGTTCCTATTGGAACTCCGTAAGCCGACATTACTATTTTTGGTTGGAAATTTCGAACAGCATGGCTTTGACATTGATGAACTTTTTTATTGATAGTCTTAGCTCTAAGCTCATCTTTTCTTTCTTCAAGCCATGGCCTCAATTCTCCCCTTGACCTTATAGATCTTGATTTCGAAGGATCAAGCACATGCAGAATTGTTGGAGCCACCTCGGAAGTTGATAAAGCTATAGAGAGCGTTTTTTGTTTAGATCTAGGGCTTTCTTCCTTAGTGGATCTATGCGCCACTTTATCCCTTGGCATCATAGATGCTTGTTGATCCGAAAGCCTTTTTTGTTCATGATCAAAATTGAACTTTTGTGGTATATTTTTCCTTGATGGTAAACCTCTAGCACGCAAAAGTACATGCTTTGCTCTAGGTGGTGTTAACTCCAACTTTCTCTTATGAGCCATAATTAACGCCACTGATCTTGGTATTGACATGTCAAATTGATGCTTTAAAGGTTTTAACTTCATAAGGATTAACATGACCATACCTTAGTGTCCTGGATTTCATCTTGTCGTCAGCCTTACGACCACGATCTGTTGATTCCTTTTTCAATGGAGCCACTTGTTCTTCCACAATGGCTTCTTTTGGAACAAGAACGAGGCCAACTAGGATTTGAGAAACGCTATTGAAAAAAAGATTTAGGAACAAATTGAGCCTTAAAAGAAGACGTTGGATTAGACCCGTTGAAAACCCACCGTTGGATTAATTTTTGACGATTACATTCCGCTATAAACCCTAAACCCTGAGTAAACAAAAAAAGAACACACTCTCTCTAACACCCCCCCCCCCCTCGAGTTCTTGTTGATTGTCCAAGCTGCGGCTTTCATGAATCCCAATATCTTTAGGGTTGAGAAGCTTAAATGCAGTTGCCAGCGCGTGTATACCATCTCAATGAACCTCGACGAAGATGGTATAACTTTCTTTCAATTTGATGCACTCTCTATGCTTGTTGATGGTGCTAATGCACCCGCCGGGCTTACTAATGCAGCTGCCACCACTGAAGATCGTATAGGATTTAGTTCCAGGGCCAGGGTTTTCGAGATAGGATCTAGTTCCAGTGCCAGGGTTTTCGAGATAGGATCTAGTTTCGCCGGTGGAGGGCAGCTCGTGCTCGATGGAGGGCATCTCGTGTGCGGTGCAGGGCAGCTCGTGCCTGGTTGAGGTGAGCCCTTGCCCGCTGGGGGTGAGCCCGTGCCCGTTTGAGGTGAGCCCTTGCCCGCTGGGGGTGAGCCCGTGCCCGTTTGAGGTGAGCCCTTGCCCGCTGGAGGTGAGCCCGAAGCCGGGGTTCTTTACGATTCTTCAGAGGTTGAGAAGTCTTAATGACGGTCGGTGGGAGATGTTTAGGTCATGGAACCTGTCTCAGGACATGGAGATGTTCAAACAGCTGAAAATAATATGTCCAAGAACGTGCAGACAGACAGACTAACTTGACCAGTATATTCGATCAGGTTGCAGTAAAGGGTTGAACCGGGTGTAGAGAAAAGATTTGGCTAAATTGCTGAATGGGTCGGGACGAATGGAAACCAGTATTACCAGACTGCCAAGTCTGACGAAGGGAGGAAGGGTGAACTCATTGATGGTGAGAGACAGATTGTGCGTTATTATGCTGAACTCTATCGTTATCTTCGTCCGAGGATTTTCTCAGAGGAGGCAGCTGGATTTGGACCTTATCCATCTGGCCATGGTATCTTTTTCAGATTTCGATATGATATCCCGACTGGGCCAAGAAACCTAAGAATTCGCCCTGTACTGTTTTCTTTAGGGTTATTTACGTCGTTTTTGAGTGTCTTATTGATCATCTTGATCAACTTTATTAATTTTGCTCATGTGGGTGTTAATGTTTTGGTGGGGCTGATATTGGGGTTGTTGTTGTTGTTGGAGTTCATGTTGGGCTTAGAGGAATTGAAGAGTTGGGTTTTGTTGGGGAAGAAGGGGAGGAAAATGGGTTACTTCCTGTCAAATAATTTACGTGGTTCGGCTTTGAAGCCTACGTCCACGGGTGAAGGGGGCAAAGATTCACTAAATCAGAAAAGGCAACTTACAAAGAGAGAAGCCCAAAATTCCCAAAACCCAAATACACCCAAATCCTAAGCTAAACAAAGACACCAGCAATGTGGATGACAAAACATACAAGTTTTATGTTGTAGGAGGATTCGATGGGTTGATGAAAATCATTTCCCAAAGCATTATTTATAGGCCAAATGACCTTACTCACCAAGTAGAGATCAATGGTCACAAATTGATAATTAGTGACCAAGTAAATCCAATGGTCTAGATTGCTCACCTTGATGGCCAAGTACTTCCTAGAAAAGTTATGCTTGGAGGCCAAGTGTGGCAATCTTAGCCACAACACAAATCTCCACCTTGGCTTGGATTGACATTTTATTCGACCTTCTCCATGTAGTCCAATTAACGGCCTAAAGTACTGTGAACCGAAATCAAGTCCAACCAATGTTTGAACTTGGCAATTGAAAGAGACTTAGTCAACATATCAGCTGGATTGTCTTAGAACAAAATTCCCAATACTTACCATAACTAAAAGTTACCAAAACGCCAAATGCTCACGACCCAAGACACAACTACTTTTTTTTCTTGAAGACTTTTGGGCTTGGGTTTACCATGTCCATGGGGATGCAATCGGCAAAGCCCACTAACATACCCGAATAAACTTTGTTTAGTCCATGATTTATTATAACATATTAAATAAAATAAACCCTAATAATAATATGTATCAAATCACCTTACCGACATCAAGTAGTCAAGGGGAGAAGAGTTAAAATATTCAAGAAGAGATCATGGCTGCTACAGGGAAGCTGATGAAGGGTGAAGAGCTACACTTTGATCTTCTATTTGATATATTTTCTAGATTACCTGCAAAGAGTCCTGCTAGATTCAGGTGTGTCCATGTGTATGGAAAACTTTCGTCAATCATGTTCTTGCTAGTCCTTATTTTCGTCAATTCAACTAATCAAAATGCATCCAAAAATCCCTTTTCGATTTCTCTAGCTTGTGTCGACTGGCTTGGGAGTAGTGAATTATTTGTAAAAGAAGATTACTTATTATCCATGACAGATCATGAGGGTGAACAAATCAGTCAATTCGATCAAAAAATGGAAATTGATGATAGTTTGAAAAATATTTTTTGGTTACCTTCTCATCATAATCTTGTATGTATTTCCACCACCAATCACATCTACGTTTTCAACCCTAGCAAACACGAGTTCGTAGAGCTGCCGAAGGGCTCCAACTTTGCTTCAAGGCCTGACATGGTTGTTTTTGGCTACGTACTATCTAAGGATCTTCTATCAAAAGTTGGACAATGACGAAGATGACGAAGAGTACGAAGAAGGCCAAGATCAATATTATGACATTGGTTATCTCAAAAAAAAATATTATGACATTGGAGTACTTGAGATTTTAACCATAAGTAATTATGGTAGCAATAACAAAAACATAATCCAAAGTTGTTCTTCATGGAGGATTTTAGGTGAAGACTTGTGTGATTATTTAGTTCAAGGAAAATCTGTTGGTTAATGGATTGATACATTGGAAGATAGACGAAGATTGGGATAGAGAAATTAGGGGGTGTTGAGGAAATTTATTCATTCGATTTGGAAGATGAGAAATTCTTGGTCTTGCCCTTTCCTGAATCTGCAATTCATGAAGATATCGATGTAACACTCAATTTGGTAGAATTAAGAGGAAATCTTTGGGCAAGCGTACGTGAATTTAGAGATAACGATCATGTCATGGACATGTGGGTTTTGAAAGATTTTGACAAGTTTAATTGGGTTATAAGGAATATAGCATAAACCTGGCCTACTTTGACTTTTGGGATTGTGGTGAGGTAATAGGTAGATTTAATGTGATTATAATGTTAATCGAAAGGAGGAATTATTGATTAAGGTGGATGGTGATCGTGATCAAGCTTACTTCAACCCTAAAACTAAACGCTTCACCGGCATGTACTATCGAGACATAGGGTTTCAATTTTGTTATTATACCGATGTTGTTTCTTTTTATTAGGACGAATTAATTAGCATGTTTTGAGGTGTTTTGTATATATGTTAAATTAACATTTTCTTATAAACAACTAAACCTACATAATAGTACTATATTTTTTTGTTATTATGGGGTGAATAAGTAACATTACCCTTTTTATCGAGCATATGGCTGCATTATTCAAATTGAATGATTTTTGTTACTCATCTTTTATTAGGAAACTGGAAATGAAACTTGTCTTGAACCAATAGGGAGGGAATAATGAGATTGAGATGGTTAATTGCATTAATGGCAAAAAAAATTGCATTAATGGCAGGGAAGCAATTAAAGTAGATGTAGAAGGAGCTTGAGTACCCATTGATCTGTCTTAATTAATTATCATCACCATTCCACACAGGCTTGAGTACTAGTAAACTCTTATGGAACACCCTTTGGTACAAGGGAAAAATATTAGGAAAAAGGAATTTTTTTTAATGAAATAAAGGAAAATAAGTAGGGAAAAATTAAAATCCTTAACTTGTTTGGTGTCAAGGAAAATATCTCAAGTATATTGTTTGGTTCATGGAAAATTTTGGGAAATAAAAAATATGAGAAAAGGCACTTTCTTAGCCATGTATTTAACTTAGCATCTAATTAAGCCCAAATAACTAGCAAAATATAGCAATTTACCCAAATGACAAGCTAAAATTCAAACACCCATATCTTGTTCTTTTTTCCTACCATCCAGTATCCAGGGTTTTGCTCTGATTAATCCGGATTTGACCCGCGTCGCACATCAGGGCTTTGCCCTGATTAATCCGGATCTGACCCACGTCGCGCACCTGGTTATGGTGGGTGAGTCTACCAACGGGAAAGCCCTGACTAATCCGGTCTGACCTGCGTCGCGCACCTAGTTATGGTGGGTGAGTCTATCAACGGGGACAGCTACGTACATAAAGTCTCAGGCTTAAATTACAACAAGTCACATACCACTTAATCCAAACCCTTGTTGGTCCAAAAGTGCTAAATAAATCCTCATAAAAATTGGTAAATTCCTCCATAATATCGTCCTCCTCAATCCATTGATCACCATTTTTAAGCCTTAATACTTTATTCTTCTGTCTTCTTTGGAGAGTGATTTGATGAAAAAAATAAGTATTTTTGTCCCCACAATTGAGCCAATTAACCCTCGCTCAGAACAGTCAACTTTCAAAAACTTAAACACTTTAGAACCCTTCTGATCTCTCACCTCAGAATCAATGACCAAGGGGGAATTGTCCGAGCATCAACAAGGGATTTCTACTTTTCTTCCTAAGCCTTAACCTGCCTGCTAGATCAATTCAACTGCTAGAGAATTGTGTAGCATCATTTCTTTTTCACAAATTGCAATTCCACTTAAAATTTAAAAACCCAAGATTCACAAAAAGATAAATAAAAATTCATTGATTAAACCAAAAAAGTAGAACCAATAACCACCAAAAGCAATTTAGTTTAACTGAAATTTGAAGCATTTGTCACAAATTTGTTCAAATTCACCACCCACTATATATACATATAGAGCTCTACAAGTTTTAGAACCACATAGACTCCATACCAAAGATACAAAATAGTCTTCTAACCATAACTAAAATAAAAACAACTTTCCTAAGCTCCTTGACAACTTGTCATTCACAAGCAACTTCATCCACACCAAACAGAAACTTATCTGCGCTCATAAAACAAGAAAAAAAAAACAAAACATTTGATTAATTAATAAACTTCAAAGTAGGATTAGATGTACTAATATAGCCATAAATAGATATACCTATTGATTTATCAAGTGTAATTCCACAATGAGTTATATGACTTCCACACATGCAACTGGTTGCAAAATAAGCAACCTTTCGACTTAGTACTGCACTTATTTTATCCTGCAAATAAGATTGTTAATTGATTACAATTAAGAGTAATTTATATATATTTATATGGTAATAGAAGTATATAATAATACACCAACAGCATGGTTCAACTACCTTGGTCCAGGAAAAGCCTCCATCATTATAACAGCCAACACAACCATAAGCCCCACAATAGCATTTCAGGTGCACAAACATCTTAAAATCATCCTACATTTAAGAAGAAAAAAAAAAACACCAAAATAATTTCAATCTAAACAAATACATTACACTATAAATCAGAATTTTCCCCATAACTGAAAGCAGCTTACCCTAGGAAAGCCTTCCTTCTCAATCCACCAACCAATAGTCTCCTGTAATACAAGCAAAATAATTTTAATTTAATGATTATTGAAAAAAATATCACTGATTTAAAATATAATAAATTATAAACCAAAAAATTGTATTCAAATCTTACATTGTGAAACTCAGAACGGTCAGGTGAAGTCCTACACAGGGCTTAGTCGACCAAGCCCCACAAACATAAGTTGGGCCAAACTTTTGCTTACATAAAAGTATCCGAATTTTATTATACTAGTCTTCACTTACACGTGCCTTGCATGTGACCCAATATATTTAAATTAAAAGAAAATTAAAATAATAATTGAAATTAATTATAAGTAGAGCTGTCAAAGCCTGATCCAAACTTGATAACTTGCTCAACCCGACCGAACTCGATTTTACTTGAGAAAGTAAACGACCCGAACCTGTCCTATTCAGACCTGACAAATCCATAATCTGAATGACCCGAAAAGTTAACCCGGATGATCCAATAATATTATAAATTAAAATTATGTTTTATTCAATAAAATCCACATTGTTATAATTTTAACCATTCTAAATTATCATTTATTCAATAAAATTTATATTATTATTATAATTTTACCTATTATGATTAAATTTGCTAAACTTCATTATATAAACAATTATTACATGAATAATTACTAAATCAGTTATATAAATAATTTATGATAAATTTATAATTAGTAATTTATTTTTTTACATAATGAATAAATAATAATAATAATTAATTAGTAATTTCTTGACAATTTTTTCTATTAGGAAAGGACATAAATTTAGATATTACTAGTTTTATCTTTCATGTGCATTGCACGTGACCGAACGTGTTTAAACTAAAAAATAATTAAAATAATTGAAATTAATTATAAGTCAAAGTATTTACTAATCTAATAGAATTAAATTGAAGCAATTTTTAAATTAAATATTAAATATATATGAAACTAAATAACGCATCTCATTATTGAAACGCAATAGGCTACGAAAGTATATCTTTATATACAACATTTTTTCATATGTTTCATTTTGTTATTGTCCTTTGTTACAAAAAATCGTGATGGTTAATAAACGATTTCGGTTAAACTTTTGCAAAATTTTACCCGAAAGAATTTTCCTAAATTTTTTTGCCATGATACTCATAAAAAATATATAATTAAACACCAAAAAGATTGAAAGGCTTTTCACGCTTCTAATATCGGTTTTCCTAATTTTTCCGAATTAATTTCTAATTAAATCGAAACATGATTCAGATGCTCATAAAAACAAATCCTTAAATCCAATGTGGTTGAGATTTGATTAGATGGATATAGACATTTCAATGATACTTGGCGTCAAAAATCATGCAAAATAGAGCCGGGACCCCGAATCGCATTTTTAGTCAAAAACTGTGATGGTTAGTAAACGATTTCGGCTAAAATTTTGTAAAAAATGACACGAAACATTTCTCCTCAATTTCCGGCCACCATATTCTTAAAAAAAAATATAAATCAACGTCAAAAAAATTAAAGGGCTTATCACACTTCTAATATTCTTTTTTTCTATTTTTCCGAATTAATTTTCAATTAAATCGAAACCGGATTGAGATGCTCGTAAAAAAAATCCTTAAATCCAATGTGGCTGAGATTTCATTAGATAAATATAGATATTTGAATGAGTCTTGGATACAAAAATCATGCAAAACTGAGTCGAGGCCACGGTACGTATTTTTAGGCAAAAACCGTGATAGTTAGTACACGATTTCGGCTAAAATTTTGTAAAAATTGACCCGAAAGAATTTTCCTCAATTTTTGGCCATGGTACTCATAAAAAATTTATAATTCAACACCAAAAAGATTGAAAGGCTTTTCACGCTTCTAATAACATTTTTCCTATTTTTTCCGAATTAATTCCTAATTGAACCGAAACATGATTCATATGCTCGTAAAAATAAATCATTAAATCTAATCTGGGTAAGATTTGGTTAGATGGATATAGATATTTCAATGAGACTTGGCGCCAAAAATCATGCAAAACAGAGCCGGAACTTCGAAACGCGTTTTTAGTCAAAAACCGTGATGGTTAGTATACGATTTCAGCTAAAATTTTGCAAAAATTGACTCGATAAATTTGTCCTCAATTTTGGGCCACACTACTAATAAGAAATATATAACTCAACGCCAAAAAGACTGAAGGGTTTCTCACGCTTCTAATATCGTTTTTCCTACCTTTTCCTGAATTAATTTCTAATTAAAAAAATGATATTTTGTAAAAATTATGAATTTAGAAATATATTTGAAAAAAATGGGTATAATCGGAAAACATAAAGTTTCCCCTTATTCGTACTTTTATATATAGTATAGATATAACCATTATTTGAACATATACCCCACTTCATAATTAATTATGTATGTAATATTCAAAACTAATATATAAAGGGACACATGTCAAATCTTTAACCCCGTATATGGAGTTTGCTAAACTTCACCGATAGTGGATTGTAAAATAAATCGAATAATAAAGATATTAAATAAATTTAAGAATTAAACATTAAAAATTTCAAGGTTGCCCAATTGATCCGAGCTTTAGACACGAAAAACCCAAATAACCTAGATTCTGGATAACCTAAGGCCAAAACTCGAACCCGCATGACCCTAGACCCAGTAGACCCGAGACCCGAATGACTTGGACCCAGATGAGCCGAAACCCGAATGACCCGAGAAAATTACCTGATTCATTTGACTTGGACCCAGATGACCCAAAACCCGTCCAACCTGCCCGATTGACTCCTCTAATTTTTTTTTTGTTTTTTGCGTCAACTCCTCTAACTTTATAAGTCAAAGGAAATAATTGCATGTTACTCTTCTTTTTGTTTTTAAAAACTTTAAATTTTTGTTATACACTCTGATACATTAAACAAACAATACACACTCCAAAAATAGGAAAAGGTGAATCACAATAATTAAATTTTAAATAAATTTTTAACTTAATTAGTTTTAAAAAAAGATGAATAATTAATGATTAGACAACTTATTTTAACTTTTAAACTTGATAATAATACTTTATTAGTTTATATTATAATTGAAATAGGTCTAGCCTACCAAAAAGTCTCCAATTTTTTAAAATTGAAATGGTAAAAATAAAATATTTATAAAAATATTGAATTTAATTAAATAAAAATAGAGTTTTTAGTAGAATATAAGTGTAAAAGTTTATTTCTAAAAAAACTGTAATATTTATATTTAAACAATGTAATTTAAGAAATATATTTTAAAAATTCTAATATATCTAAGTTTTTTAATTAAATTAGTATAAGGATATTATAATTAAATAAAAAATAGAGTTTTTAGTTGAGTAGAAGCGTAAAACTACGAATTTTTTAATTAAAATAGTAAAATGGTAAAAATTAAATAGTTATAAGGATATTAGATTTAATTAAATAAAAATAGAGTTTTTAGTTGAGTAAAACTATAAAAGTTTAAATAATAACATTTAAAAATATATTCGAAAAATAAAGATATAATAGGCTGTTCAAAAATTTTACAAGAGATTTACTTTTTAATATATAGTATAGATATAGATATAGATATCAAATCATCCAAGAGACCAGATCAATATGGTTGCTCAAGAGAAGCTGATTATGAGAGGCGAAAAGCTCCACTTGGATATTCTACTCGATATATGTTCTCGATTACCTGCAAAGAGTCTTACTAGATTCAGGTGTGTATCGAAATCTTTTGGCTATCATATCCTTACTAGTCCTTATTTTCGTCAATTGCACCATCAAAAATCATCCAAAAATCCCTTTTTGATTTCTCTAGCTTTACCAAATCAGTGTGAATTAGCACAAAAAGATTATGTGTTATCCATGACAGATCATAAGGGTGAACAGATCAGTCAATTTGATCAACAAATCGAAATCGATGATAGTTTGAGAAATATTTTTTTGTTACCTTCTCATCATAATCTTGTATGTATTTCCTCTACCAATGGCATCTACGTTTTCAACCCTAGCAAACACGAGTTCGTAGAGTTGCCGAAGGGCTCCAATTACTCCAACTTTGATTCACGGGCTGACATGGTTGGTTTTGGCTACGTGCCATCTAAGGATGTCTATAAGGTTGTTCGACTCCTTTATCAAGAATCAGAGGTGCACGGTCATGAATTGTTCTATCTCGTTTATCAACTCCGAGTTGAGATTTTAACCATAAGTAATTATGGTAGCAATAACAATAACATAATCCAAAGTTGTTCTTCATGGAGGGTTTTAGGTGAAGACATGTGTGATTATTTAGTTCAAGGAAATTCTGTGTTGGTTAATGGATTCATATATTGGAAGATAGACGAAAATTGGGTTAGAGAAAATGGTGTTGAGGAAATTTATTCATTCAATTTGGAAGATGAGAAATTCTTGGTCTTGCCCTTTCCTAAATTTGCAATTGAAGATGTATCCTTCGATTTGGTAGAATTAAGAGGAAATCTTTGGGCAAGCGTATGTGAATTTAGAGGAAACGATTATGTCATGGACATGTGGGTTTTAAAAGATCTTGACAAGTTCAATTGGGTTAAGGAATATAGCATAGACCTCGGCTACTTCGAGAAAAATTCTGTTGAGGTAATAGTTGGATTTAATGTGATTAATGTTAATCCAAATGAGGAATTATTGATTAAGGTGGATGGTGATGATCCTGATCAAGCTTACTTCAACCTTAGAACTAAAAGCTTCACCAAGATGGAATACCGAGACATGAGGTTTCAATTTTGTTATTACACTGATGTTGTTTATTTTTATTAATTAGGACCAATTAGCATGTTTTGAGCTGTTTTCTATATTATATGTTAAATCAACATTTTCTATATATCCCGTTGTTGTTTCCTGTTCGAGCAGCCTCGGGGGCCATGGCTGCATCTTTTTTGTGCTCTTGCTGGCTCATTTTCTTATAACATTACCTTTTTTATGTGTTTGGTCACCATGATGATCTAATTAATGGTGATTTAGATACTAAATCACTATATATTTGGTGTAATGATGAAAATTCATGGTAATTATTTTTTTTTTGAAAGAAAATGTAATTCTCATTCATTCAAATGAAATTACATCAATAAAACTCAAAATTACAATAAATCGAAAAGTGTCTTCCTTCTTCACTTTTAGATCTGGATTTTGCTTTGGAATTCGAGTCATCTTATCGATCATTTGAGGTCTCGAACCTTCTTGATAGATCTCTACCATGCCCGTCACCCTTTCGCTTTCACCTTCGTTCTTGTCTTAACTCAAGATTTTTTTAGTAAATGGGGCATAATTTGTGATAGCTAATTTGGTGAATGGGTCATAATTTAGTGGCCGTTTGGCCTAGCTTAAAGCTCTTCTGAAAAAGTGCTTCTGGAAAAAGTTTCAATTTAGAGTTTCTGGCTTTTAGTTCAAAAACAACTGAAAAGCACTTCTAGAAAGCACTTCTGAATTTTCCGTTTGGCCCAGCTTAAGCTTTTTTCAGTAGATAAGCTGTTAAATAAGATGGGCCAAACGGACCCTTAGTGAATGGGGCATAATTTGTGATAGCTAATTTGGTGAATGGGGCATAATAAAAAGTGATAGCTATTTGGTGATAATTTAGTGAATGGGGCATAATTTGTGATAGCTAATTTGGTGAATGGGGCATAATAAAAAGTGATAGCTATTTGGTGAATGGGGCATAATAATGGGGCACACCTATTATTTGGTGGACAAAAACACTTGATAAACAAGAATTCTAATAGGAGAGGGATTACCTTATTTTTGAACACCCAATATCAAATTCTATTATTTGGTAGACAAAAAGACTTAGTAAACAAGAACTCCAATAGACCAACAAGCGATTAAATCAAGTGGTAAGCGGTTTGTTCCAGTTTAAGCAGATCTCGAGCCCTGTTGGGAGACTCACCCACCATAACCAGGTGCGCGACGCGGGTCGGATCTGGATTAGTCAGGGCAAAACCAGCTTAAGCAGGTCTCGAGCCCTGTTGGGAGACTCACCCACCATAACCAGGTGCGCGACGTGGGTCGGATCGGATCCGGATTAGTCAGGGCAAAGTCTTGGATACCGGATGGCAAAGCCTTGGATACCGGATGTGATAAAAAAAAAATAAACAAGAATTCTAATAGGAAAGGGATTACTCTATATTTTAACACCCAATATCAAATTATATATATCTAGAGTTGCCAGGGACAAGCTTGAGAGTAGGTAGCGCATAATATTAATTGAACCCTATATAAGGAGGAAAATCTGCCTACGAAGGGGAGTCCACCAAGTCGCCGCTAACATTAGTCGGCCAAACTTTGCTTCAATAAATTGATCAGAATTTTATTTGTTATATATATATCAAATCGACCAAGAGAATTTAAATTACCCACGTTAAGTAGTCAAGAATATCGTTATGGTTGGTGAAGAGAAGCTGATCATGGAAGGTGAAAACCTACCCTTTGATATTCTACTTGATATATTTTCTCGATTACCTGCAAAGACTCTTGCTAGATTCAGGTGTGCATCGAAAAGTTTTCTCAATCATCTTACGAGTCCTTATTTTCGTCAATTGCACCATCAAAAATCATCCAAAAATCCCTTTTCGATTTCTCTAGCTTTACCAAATCAGTGTGATTGGCATAGGAGTAGTGAATTAGTACAAAAGGATTACGTCTTATCCATGATAGATCATAAGGGTGAACCAATAAGTCAGTTCCATCAAAAAATCGAAATCGATGATAGTTTGAGTAGTATTTTTTTGTTACCTTCTCATCATAATCTTGTGTGTATTTCCTCTACCAATAGCATCTACGTTTTCAACCCTAGCAAACACGAGTTCGTAGAGCTGCCGGGCTTCAACTTAGATTCACGGGCGCACATGGTTGGTTTTGGCTACGTGCCATCTAAGGATGTCTACAAGGTTGTTCGACTCTTCTACGAATTCCTGTCCGATTACAACCATTCATTAATTGATGTTGGAGTTGAGATTTTAACCATAAGTAATTATGGTAGCAATAATAATAACATAATCCAAAGTTGTTCTTCATGGAGGGTTTTAGACGAGGAAGACTGGTGTGGATTTGTAGTTAAAGGAAAATCTGTGTTGGTTAACGGATTGATCCATTGGAAGATAGACGATCGTTGTCATAGAGAAAAGGGTGTTGAGGACATTTTGTCATTCAATTTGGAAGATGAGAAATTCTTGGTCTTGCCCTTTCCTCGATTTGCAATTGAAGATGTATATTCACTCCAATTAGTAGAATTGAGAGGAAATCTTTGGGGAAGTGTATCTACATTTAGAGAAAACGATTATGTCAATATGGACATGTGGGTTTTGAAAGATTTTGATAAGTTCGATTGGGTTAAGGAGTATAGCATAAACCTTGAATATATCCAGAGGTTTTGTGATTGTACTGATCATGTAGTAGTTCAAACGTTTAATGTGATTAATATTAATCAAAATGAGGAATTATTGATTAAGGTGAATGGTGATCCTTTTTATTGGCCAGAAAGGGTGAATGGTCATCCTGATCAAGCTTACTTCAACCTTAAAACTAAACGCTTCTCCGACATGGAATCTCGAGACATTGGGTTTCAATTTTGTTATTATACCGATGTTGTTTCCTTTTATTAGGACCAATTAGCATATTCTTTTTGTATTTATGTTTTTTATTAGGACCAATTAGCATGTTTTTTTTGTATTTACGTTAAATCTGGAAGAATCCCCTATGTGTCTGATGCATTTGTGGCCGAAAGTTTTGCTGCTGTGCGAGCTTTGAGCTGGGCGAGAGAAATGGGCTTTGGGGAGATTATTGTGGAGGGTGATGCACTCAGCATTATCCGAAAAATTAACTTGCCTAATCTTGATTTCTCACCCGTGGGAGCTTATATTGAGGAAGCAAAGAGCTTAATTAATAAGTGTTTTATTTCGGAGGTGTTGCCTTGATCAGTATATTAATCGGCAATTTAGTTGCCCATGTATTAGCTCAACATGATAATTTATCATTAAGTGAAGAGATTGTATGGGTAGAAGATGTGCCTTATTGGCTACTTCATCCTTTACAAACTGATTGTACTTTTTCTCCTACCTAATGAATGAGCCGGTTTTATCTCAAAAAACACTTGTAATTAAGGCCTGCGCGTTCGTGGCGGAATTTTTTTTTTAATTTGAATTTGACATTGTCATTTTACCAATAAAATCCTGTCCCTTTTTCTTTTTTTCTTTCCCCATTTGTGTCTCATCCACCATATAATGAGATATGTGTTATTTTTCAATTTTTAATGTTATTTCTTATTTGTCTAATTAAATTAAATTTTATATATTTATTCTAAAACGAATGTATTAAAAATTATGCCATGACCCGTCTTTGGAGTTAAGGTATTGTAGAATTGAAGATTTACCTTTCCATCAATATTTGTTAAGTTCAATAACAACTTCAAAAGCAATAAAAATCTTTAAGTATAGAGGGCGCATTCAAGTCTCTTTTTTTGGTTTGAGTACTCTTTACCATAGGCTGGGATGGTTTCATCCTGTAATAGGCAAATGAGGGACTCTGCACAAATTAATTAAGCCATATTGGTGAGTTGATTGACAAGTTTATCAGAATCATCAAAGAAGAGAGACCAGACACAAGTTCAACAAAATCTGGGTTCCCCAGTGTTCCAATGTTCCACCTTCTCCTTTTCTACCAGATCCTGTTTCTACTTCGAATCGAAAAAGTCTTACTGATCTTTCCATCCCCTTCTGAAATGTTGGTGCAATTGGATAAGGAATTCAATTTCTTTGGAACTGGCCCTTTTGATATATTTAATCTTGACATCTTCATGCAAGATCTGCCTGCTGGTTTACTATAATGGAAAAATGGCAATACAATTATGAAGGAGACTAAAGATAACTAGAATCCTGCAAAGGGTGTTAATTTACATGTGCATTCTTCTAAGTTCTAAGTGCTAACTTACTTCTGGAAATGATTTTTAGGAGTTAATTTCATTGACATCCTTGAAGCATCAATTCTAATTATACATTGATACCTCCTCACAGATAGCTTGATGTGTTCCATTTTCATTAATTTCACTGACATCACACGGTTTGAATTAGATTCAAAGCGCTAAGTCCTGGCATTGAACCCTACTATAAAATCTGCATAAATTAAAATAAGAATTGAATATATACCTTGTCTGTTGATGCCGAAAAAATACCGACGATCAGCATCACATAGATTGAGCTCCGAACAAGGCCTGCAAGAGAGTAAACCGTTAGAAAGAGGTCCCCTGTGGTGTTTGAGGGGGACCTCCTCCAACGGTCAAGTCAGTGAGGTCTACTTTCAGTGCTTGTGAGTGTTTGTGTGGAGGGTGATCTCACATAATAGAGCTTAGTTAGAGCTTAATAGAGCTTAATTGAGCTTCAGGTAGATGCTCATACCTTGGCTATTTATATAGCTTAGAGATTAGGGTTTCCCTAGTGGACTTTGAGCCAGATCGGCCCGAAACATTTTGAGCACAACATTGTTCTTATTATTTTTGGATTAGTTTTTTTTGGGTTTACCAAATACAAAGGGGAGTCCACCAAGGATATATGTTTAATTACAAGGTTGTTCGAAAAGTGATCAACATCCTTGGTTTATTATAGAGTTGGAGTTGAAATTTTAACCATAAGTAATTATGGTAGCAATAACAATAACATAATCCAAAGTTATTCTTCATGGAGGGTTTCAGACGTTGAAAATTCGTGTCAATTTTTAGTTCAAGGAAAATCTGTGTTGGTTAATGGATTTATATCCATTGGAAGATAGACGAACTTTGTTATAGAGAAAAGGGTGTTGAGGAAATTTTGTCATTCGATTTGGAAGATGAGAAATTTTGGGTTTTGCCCTTTCCTGGATTAACCTTGCGAGGTTTTATCAGTTTAGGCCTAATCCTTCTAACTGCGACATTTTGGACCTAAATCTATAAGGGGGTGAGCAAATAAGGCCTAAATCCTTTATGTATAATAATCATTCTAATTGTGAAAATTCCAAAATTTTGCTTTAATTAAAAAAAATAAGGAGAGTTAAACTCCTCATTAAAGTTGTACAACACTACAAATGGCCAACGAGCTTCAACCATGATATGATGGTAGGAGTGGTGATGGTAACCGTGGTGCATACATCATTACACTAATTAAGAGGGCACATCTATCGAATTAGACAAGAGATCGATTTGGGTATTGTAGTTGGTGGGTAAATGAAATTTAAACGGTCTTGTAGTTGGTGGGTATGCTAACATAAAATTTTAACACGTAAAATGCTTAGCGTGTGGTTCAAAATGTCATTTTCCATCCCATTTAGCCATGATTTGCTTACCCCACATAGGTTTTATAAAAAAATTATTAGGCCTAAATTGAAAACACCCGCATTATATATTAGCCTTTTTATATAGAAGATACCCCATAAAATGAACAATTCCTCCTTTTATGGGTTTGACCATAACTTCAATTGGACCTTTTTTTCGGTCTTTTGCAGATTGGATAGGCTGAGCTCACTATCATCGGCCCAATTTAACTCTTTTCCTTGTATCGAAACGACGTAGTTCAGAAGATCAGTATATATATTCTACTTCTACACCAAACCGTGGAAGATTCTTTTTTTTTTGGGGATAATTGGAAGCTTCTATTTCTCCTTTTCTTCTTGTTTTAACAAATTTATATTTATTCACTGTTGGTCCAAAAAGAAAATTTATTTACAATTTACAATCGGCTCCCTCTCCTGTCTTCTGATTCTTGCATCACCCACCATCACCGGCGGCTAGCGGCGGTTCCTCTCTCTTTCCCTTTCTCTCGCCGGAACCTCTCTCATTCATCTTTATCTTGTCATCTTCTCTCTCTCTCTCTAAGCCTCACTCACACTGTCGACGCCACTTCCGGCGGAGGTCGTCGCAAAATCTTTCTCTCCGCCTCGTTCCATCTCCTTAATCCTCTCTCTCATTCTCCCTTTTCCTCGTTTTAGACCAAAATGCCCTTGACAATTGACTATATGCCTCCTTTGTCTTCATCACAATTGTGAATAGAATCGTCTGAGAATATTTCTCTTTGAAGGAAAACAAAAACTGTGAGAGAAACTAGGAGGAATAGATTAAAGCCTCTATTTAAGCTTGAAAAATTCACTGTAGAGTCCGTGAAGCTTTGCGTAGGTTTGGTCGGATCACTGAGTCAGGGCTGCGAGTTGCTCAGTCGTCATGGCCGATTTTCAGACCTCGACTCACAGAGCCAAGTGGATCTTCACTCCTCAAGAGCTGGTAAATATTATTATGAAAAAAGTATAAAAAGAGTAAAATATATCATCATTTTTTTGGCCATTTGCTAAATTAGAGAATGTAAGCAAAATTCGAATTTGTCTTTTCTCTGCAATGGGTTTGGTTTATTTTCACTATTAATATAGATTACAGACTGCTGGTGCTAATAAATTTTGCTTGATTTTCTACTTGAAGACGGCATGAGAAAAAGATTTTGTTTCTAAATTGTATTCTTCTCAAAGTTTAAGTAGACGCAATTTTTCACTTTTAAATTCAAATATTTCGTGTTTCCTTTTCCTGCTAAAGGTGTTCTTTTTGCTGATATAGGTGGAGAAGTACAAGGCTGCTAATCAAAGAGCAATCCAAACATTGGAGAAGGTATGGGGAAGTTTCTGCTTTGCAACTGTGTATGCGTGCGCACAACTATTATGCTAGCCTAGAGTAGATGAAAATGATGTTTAACTCCATCCCTTACTTTCCATTAGCAGCATTTAGATGTTTTTGGTTTCAAATGTTTGGTATTAAATCATTTTATTAAAGTTGACTTGCTGATTTCTTTTGAAGTATGGAACAACCCAAATGGAAGTAGATGGTGATGGCTCACTGTCATACCCTGAACCTATTGTGAGAGATACTGGTAAATAAGCATTTTTTCTTCCATTTTGTTATGTGGTTCTTACTTTTGATATGCATAAGGCATACCATGGTGTTTTGGCCAAAAAAAAAAAGGCATACCATGGTGATATTTCGACTGTTTGTTTCAGCTGACAAGCATTCTCGTCCAAAACCTCTTAACATTGAAGAAGAACAATTCATGCGGGTGTTTTATGAGAACAAACTTCGAGAAGTTTGTAGTGCATTCTACTTTCCTAATAAAATTCAGGTACTAGTTACTGCTTCTAAGATAACTTTTATACTCATGAATAAAGATACGAGGTCCACTTGTAATGGAACTGGGTTTTATATATTGTCTGATTATTCTTTTGCAGGCAACAGCTCTAATTTATTTCAAAAGGTTTTACCTGCAATGGTCGGTCATGGAACATCATCCAAAGAATATAATGTATGATTCTTCTATATTGCTTTTAGATATGTGCTCTAATGCTTGCTAAGTTTTCATGTAATGTGCTGCATGAGTCCTGAAAACCACTTAGTATTGTATTGTGTGTAAGAGTGCATTACAGATTATTTCAAAAAGGTTAGGCAGATAGCAGGAAGCAATACTGTTGATATTTCTCGACCCTACACCTGCCTTCCCTTATTTTGTTCTAGTAAAAGCTATGTCCTCTGAATTTGTCCCTTTTTGCTTATTTAATCATTTGCTATATGATGCTGGATAATATGTTCTATTGACTAGTTATCAAAGATTTCTTTTCCTTGAATGTAAAGCTTTAGAATGATATACTTGTTAAATATCTGTAGGTTAACCTGCGTCTATGCAGCTTGTAAGATAGAAGAAAATCATGTGTCAGCAGAGGAGCTTGGTAAGGGGATTTCGCAGGATCATCAAATGATTCTCAATTATGAGATGGTTGTATACCAGGCATGGCTGTCACTCGACTTCATCACTAATTTTTCTTGTTTTTAATCATCTCTGTTTTTTTTTTTTTTTTTTGGGCAATAATAATCATCTCTGTCTAAAACACATATTTTGATTTGCAGAGTCTGGAATTTGATCTCATTGTCTATGCACCCTATCGTTCAGTTGTAGGTTTTATCAATGACATGGAGGTGAGCTCAGTAAGCCGTTATACTCTTAATCGTTTTACTCAGTAGTCCTTAGTTGTAATCAGAAATTTATGATGTTATTTGGGAAAGATACGTGTTTCCCACTTCTTGTTTACTTATTGTACTAGTTGAAAGAAAGCTTTTGAAACTCTGTAGTCTATATAAGTATGAATTGAGCATTGGGGTGAAATTGATACAAATGGAAGGATTGTTTTTGACTTTTACTATTTATGTGTCCCTGATTAAGTCCATTTGATACATGTTACTCCCCTCATAATTAATGCCAAATGTGTTGATTCTCTAGGAGTTCAGCGGAGTAAATGATGGAGAAAATCAAATGTTTAAGGTAATTTTTGGTATTATCTTCTCTAATATTGTGCTCGATAGCCTGTCTCTAGTCCTATTACTACCAGTATCTTCTGAAGAGATGTCAGTTTCTGTTTTGACATGTAATGCAGCTTTTATCTCTGAACTTTTAGTTCACCCAAGCCAAGCTCAACTATATTTGTTTTAGTATTTACTGTGGCTAGAGGCTGTAATTATTGCAAACAACAGTTAGTTTCCTAAAAAGATAAATGCGTAACATTATCTTCCTAAAATGCATCCCGAGTATCTATTTGATATGTTTATATTGTATAGGACATGCAAGAAACCGCAAGGGTGGAAGTTGACAAAATCATGCTTACTGATGCGCCGCATCTATTTCCTCCCGGCCAGGTATTAGTCATGTTCAAACTCCATTTAAAGTCTATCTTTGCCATCTCTATCTCAGTTTATTGCCCACAAAAGGAGTATCTCTCAAGGCCTTCTTTTTGAATTTTAATGTGGTTCTATGCCTTTAATCCTTTTGTTATCAAGTTCACCATTACAAAACTGATTCTTAAAAATGGAATGATTAATTTGTTAAGTTTCCCCTCTAACAAAGCACTCTCATGTTTGGGTGTTCTATGATGAATGTAAGCTTGCTATATGCATGAACTTCTTGCCTTGGTCATGTGCTAACTGTTAAGTATCTTCATATATGCACTTGGTCAAAACTGGATTATGGCATCTGATGTTCGCTCTATTGACCTTCCTATAAGATGATTTTTGGCTTTAACTCTTCCATTGTTATGTTACAGTTGGCACTGGCTGCTTTACGCAGTGCAAATCGGATGCATGGAGTTCTTGACTTCGAGCAGTATGAGCTGCTTCATAATTCAGTAAATTCTCTTATGAATATCAAAATTAATATTTAGCACATTATTTTAACTGGTGTACTTCTTTGCAGATACCTTGGAAGCATTGTCATGCGCCAGAATGCCGAGCATAACATATCCCAGCTTACAGAATCTCTAAATGCTATCGATGCTTGTGTATGTTCTCTTTTTAATGATATGGTTTTTGATATAATCATCTTACTTAGAATACAACTAATTCAGTTAAGCTATAAAAACACAAGTTACTGATAAATTTTTGCTGCCAACATCTCTAGGTTACAAAATACAAGTTCCCTACAGAGAAGGATATGAAGCACATCAATCGGAAACTGAAATCTTGTTGGGGGCACAGCTCGCATGATGAGTACGTTACATACAGTTTGTTCTGTGCAGATTTGAGATTTATTATATTTAGACCCTGCTTTTTATGTACATTCATGCTGATCTTTGACATTGTAACAACAGTAAGAAGCGGGAGAAGAAAAGGCACAAATCCCATAAGAGTTCAAACGAAGTTCCGAATGAACCATCTGTTGCTTAATCGAGTATTTCGAGTACATGTCGGAGTTACCTTAATTGATCAGGATCAGGTCATTTGTTTGGGTTAGCTCTTCTTAGGAGTTTTTAATCCAGCCTATGATGATCCCACATACCGGTATTACTGCAGGCAGAAACATTATCACACTGAGAACAAGGGCTCTATTACAATTTACAAAGTATTTGTTATCTACAATTCGCAAGGCAGATACCACTAGCAGAGATCAGTAGAGCTAACCCGTTTGAATCTGTGGTTGCTGTTTGGGCCCTGAATTCATGTGATGGGAAGGTTTTTCAGTTTTGCTACCTTTAAGAGTGGATTTTTGTTTGTAATTTTGATATCTAGTCAATCTGTTTTTAATTTTGATTACAAAAATTCTGACATGGAACTCAAATCTATTTTTGTTTGTAATTTTCCTCTCCAATTGGGGGATATATGAGATATGTAGGAGTGATAACATTAAGATTCTTTGTTTTAATCTTCATTTCATTGAATAAAATAAACTTTCCAATCTGCCATTTGTGATTATTTATGCCGTAATATAGTAAGAAGAAGCTAAATGGGTTTTCATGATATTAATATAAAAAATTGAAAAACCTATTTTTTCTTATTTATTAATTATGTAATTTAACGCTGTGTTAGAATTGGAAGCTCTAATCATTTTTCTTTTTCATGTTTTGCCTAAGGAAAACGACAGGAAAATAAAATGAGTGACAAAAACGGTGTCGTTTTGGGTTTTCTTTTTTGAAAACATCATTTAACCCATTGTTGTTCTTAAACCCAGAAACCTCTAACTAAACTTCACTGAATCTTCAATGGCGTGCTTCGTTTCCTTAAGCTTCTCAATTCCTCTCTGTTCTATTCGAAATCCATTTATGGTAATTCCCTTTTCCAAAACCCAATCGCCTTCTTTCTTTAGAATTCTATCACTCAAACTAATTGTTCTAATTTCTAAAAGGTGAAAATTTCAAAGTCTAGCTAAATTTTTTCATTGTAAAAGCAGATAAAAAGCCTTTTTTTTTTTCTCCAGGAAAGCATTTTATCTCTTTGCTGTTAAAATTTTGATTTTTGTTTGAAATTTTGTTCAGGGTAGATATCCAAATAAATCAGCTTTCTGTAGACTTCCAGGCCTGGCAACCACCAAAACAGGTTACTTTCTCTTACTTTTCTTTTTCTATTTATTTGCATGCCCCCATTTTTCAGGAACCTTGAAAGCATGGTTTTTAATTTTCATTTCAATCAATTTTATAGGAGTAAAGTGGTATTGAATACACAAAAATGTAGTGAATTCAGATATTGGGTTTAGGCTGGAATTTTAGTCAGTATTGCAACTAGTTCTATGGACTGATGTCTTTCTATGGATTTTGAGGGTCAAGCCTTGAGCTCAGTAGATTTGGCTCAAAAATTGAAGTAGTTTCTAATGCTGAGTTCATCTGGATTCTGAAATTTCGACCTGGGGTTAATTGTTTATGTTTATGCCTAGAAACTTTTACAAATTAAAATAACAGGTCAAGTTTTCATCAATTACTAAGTTTACTGTAATTGTTTCATCTTCATGATTACCCCATTCTATACTGCATACTACAAATTCAGATATTGATTAAAGGTAGTAATATAGGGAAGTGAAAATGAATCCCAAATCCCATAAATGAATAAGGATGTGGTTAAATATCATTATTAGAAGTGATAGTAGAATAATATGTTAGTGCAACTGGCATTACCACTTTGACTTGAAAGAATGATTGTGTGTAGAACTAAATGAAACCGGCTAAAATCCAAAGATTAACATTGTAAATCAGTTTCTGACTATTACTATGTTGAGCAGGATATGTTTGGTTATACGTTGAGTGTTTTAAGTCACCCCTTGCGATTGTATGCCTCGATAACCTGATATTATCCATTTCTGCATGCAGCATCCTATCTTCCGGCTCCCTGCAGCTCAAAACGAGGCATACCATCTGTCAATGCTCAACATTATCTGACTACCTTGTCAATGCAGTTTGATGAAGTTGTTTCATGTAGTTTGAATGTAAGTTCTTGTACTCGTACAGTAATTACGGGATATTGGGTAGGACCAGATATTGATGATGATGGTTGGGGATTTGTACAAGCTTCAATTGATCGAAGTAGTTGATCATTTTCTTAACGAAATTTGCATGAATGATTCTTGCATGTTTCTCTTGCAACTTAGGCACATTGAATGTCAAAAGCATAAGGTATCAATTAGTATGTCCAACATTAGTTCATATGTTCATTACATTTTCTCTTAATTTCATTAAGGTATTGAATGCAAGGAAATTTTTGTGCAATGTTTTGTCTTCTCGTTTCAATTTCTTTCTGTTGATTAAACCTGATAGTGTGGTAGATTGCTTTAAAGAAGCTGATGAGCAAATTGCCTTTTCAGAAAGGTGAATGGCTCAAATGGGTCAAAATTTAATTTTACCGATCAATATTGTTTTTGGGCTATGTCAAATGGGAAATTAGGTCCCTTAGCCCATATCACGTTATTTAGTTATCTTGGGCTTCTTAAAAGGTAAGTGGGCTAGCACTCAGCCTGACCCAATTTTTAGTTCGTAAAAGTTGAGTTATGGGCCCTATCTGGTCCAATAGTTTGTTTTAGGTTTGGCAATGGGTCTTAGCCTTGGCCTTCGTAGGTTTAGGTTATGTCTGCTTTCATAAGCAACAAAATTTTAAAATTTTCATCATAGCATAATATAATCAAATATAACCACATAATAAATAGTATTAAAATAAATTTATTTAACATAAAAGGAAAAAATTAGTAGGAAAAATTAAAGAAAGAGGTAGCCTAATATTGTTATATCTGGAAAACAGTACTGAATATATTCTTCAAACACTTAAAACTTGGGTGATTGCTACTTATCTTTTATATATAGATAGAGCTTTTAGAATTACAAAATCTAAATGCAAATTTGATTGATGATCAATGTTGATCTTTGGTGTTTAAACTATTTTGACATATATGCTCTTCTATAATAATGGATATTATTATTAGCTAATTTTTTAATGCTGGTAGAATTTAGTTATCAATTAAGCAATTATATATATTCTCTTGGGAATTAGTATTCACTTAATCAGTTAAGCTAACAGCCAGCTATATCCACCAAGAAAAGTCATATAGAGGGATAAAAAGGATTCAAACTGTTCTTTGATTGCTTGTATTTAGTCTTTTGACTGAATTGTCTTCTGTTGAGGCAAATGCTATATATTGTAGACATTTTGGGGAGATGAAGGTTATGTTTGATAAAACTTAGAGCCAAACAAAAGATAAAGTAAGATAAAGTATTAGCAAAGACATTGGTTTTCCTAGTACCCCCATGATGTGCATGGAGCATATCTGTATTGATGCATACACATTCTCAAAACCATTCTTATATCATTATTACATGCATCATCAACTACTTTATTCTGGACCATCATCAATTTATTTCAACTTTTAAGAAGGTCAATGCATGTGCCTCAAGGCAAATACGCATTGCAATTTGCAACAGTGTTGCACTTGCTTACGCTAAGTTGCTGAAGCTCACATGGACAATTCATGATCCTCTGGCCTTCTGTCCTGGAAAATGGGTGCACCAAATGCAGTGACAATGCCAGATATTGCTTTATTAATTGACAATTCACCATTGCCAACGTTCCGGTCGGCACTCGCTGACAAGGGTTGCAGGCAGGCTGTTCAGATTATGAAGCTCAATACCGCAATTCCATGGTCGGAGCCAGTGGCAGCAGCATTTATATATCCTTGACTCATTCTATCAAGAAAACATCACATAATACTGCATTGACATATATAGTTGGCCCCATACTTTTGAGGTTTTCCAAATCATCCTGTCAAGAAGTACTGCTGCAGATATCAGTACATTGTTATAGTTAAATCCCAAATTTTTGAGGCTATCAAAATCACTACATCAAGAAAACCCACAATGGTTATGGCTGATGCAGAAAAGTTTGAGGTTTAATCAGCTTTTGTCTCTTAATTGTACTATCTGTGATTCTGAATTATTCTTCTCATTTGAAGGGGAAACATTTTGAGTTGGTTTTTCTTACATCCTTTTTGTATGTTTAAATGCATCTAATTGATCTATTGGATGGAAAGATCAGAGGAATGAAACATAACATAGTTGAGAAGTGGTCCCTCAAAGCTTATATAGAAGCCCTAGGTTTGATGCCCTATATCTTTGACAGATATTCTACTTTTTATTAATAAGGGTTCAAGCAATCATCTTTTATGGGAAGATTGCCCGAACCATTGCATATATATAGTAAAAAAACAAGCATGCCTGAAGATTTAAATTGGATTTTTCACAGTTCCTCATGTAATGTGAAGCAACAGTATTAGAAAGTGGTCCCAAATTCTAGGGTTTAGGGAACCCTAATTAACCTAGTATATATATTAGCCTATTTTGACTATTTATTTACTTTTTGGAAATTTATGTGGAACATGGTAACAGTGCTGTTAACACAAAGATCCAGAAAGTGTATTTATCATTTCAAGCTAGGAAAATTTCCTGGAAAAAGTTTAGAAGGGAAATTAGGAAATGGGGTTTAACTATTTTCACTAGGAGGAGAGACTTAGAGGAAATATTGAAGTGATGATCAAGTATATATATATGAACTTTGACTTGCACCTTAATTTTCTTAATTTGAGTGACTAGAGAGAAGAAACTATTGGAATCTTAATTTGATCTCATATTCAATCTTATATTTCTTTCAATCAATTCCTTTTGTTTTTTTGGTTTTTCCCTCTTTAATTGGGAGCTGGGGATATATATGGACTGAAGAATACACCAAAGAAGTGATATGGATATTTTCTAGCTAGTTTGAGTTTGATTTGTTGATCCATTTGGTGGAATTTTGCTTGATATGGTGACATTCTCCACCTAAAGAGTCTTGGATAGGTTATATAGTGAATTATACACTATGGATCAGTAACCATACAGCTCTCAGTATAATTCTAATGGTGTCATCATGTACAATATTAGTATAGCAAGAAGATTCCATACAAGTACAACTGAGTTAATTAATCTTATTAATCTTTCAAATGGGTACTTAATTGACCAGGAAACCCTAACTTGTATATACTACTGATAACTGAAAATACTGACATTCTGAAATCAGAGATTGATTGATGCACCATTCAGAACAAGAGAAAGTAGGGAAAAATCAGCATCCTTTAGGTTATACCTTTTGCATAAGAAACTCTTAATGTGCATAATCTTATATACTACTATTAATTAACATTGTGTCTGCAGGCTTGCTCTTTCCTTCTTACAAGCTCTCTAAAATGAGAAAAAGGCCAATCAATATTTCTGAATGAAATTTTACATTTTGATCTCTTCTTTAGCTGCATATATCTAATTATCATAAATTTAGGCATGTTTATGTACTATAAATTGCCATATCAAAAAGAAAAATCCACAGAATTGAATGCATATTAAATACAAATTCAGCCATGAATCTGTCAAGAAAACTTTATATTCTAAAGAAATTAAGAGAGGAATAAAAGAAGTTTCAAAGACTAAGAAGAAGTAATATCATTCATTAAATTTCATGATTACCAATTCAAATATCAAAAAAGAAGTTTTCCCAATTCTGCAGCAAAATGTTGGGAATAGTACTCAAGCTAGAGAAGTGAGAATGAAAGAGTAAAGGAGAAAAAAATGAGAAAGGCTATATATGAAGCAAAAGGGAAAGATACACAATTACCTGAAGTGTAAAGTGAAATCACACAATCAAACCCTAAAGAGATGGAAATCTTTTACAATTGATGGTTACAAAGCTATCTGGCCTTGAGATATTGCTCTTTCACATCAGCAAATCCACAAATATGGCAAAGCAATTCTCACAAAAAGACTAGAAATAGTAATATGAATCTTTAATTAGGAGCTTCTTCTTGTTGAGTTGCTTGTTGGGCACCATTTTTATCCTCTGAAGATTGATCTTGATCTTCAATATCTTTGTCTTGAGAGCTGCTGCAAGTTGCTGCTGCTGGTGGTGCTTGTTTGTTTTGGTTAGCTTTCTCTCTTTCAGCTTCCCTATATTTATGTAGATACCTTACTATAGCCTCAGCATAGTTGTCAAACCCTAAAGCACTGAGAGCCCAACAGATGTCATCTCCGTTCACGGTCTTTCGATTCTCTTTGTGACACTTGTCAGACGCCTCGCCAGTCACAAAGCTTATAAACTCTGTTGCACATTCTTGCAATGTTTGTTTTGCCTCTTTTGATATCTTTGCCCTTGCTGGCAAGATTTGCTTCATTATCCTACCCACGTTGGCAATTGGGAGCAATCGATCTTGTTCATTATGATCTACCATTCTTGCAAATCACACTTTTTGATTTCGATGATGATGAACAACTTGGTTTCCTCAAGCTTAATTAGACACGTAGTTGATGTCTAATCCACAAGCTTTCTAATTATATAAATGAGTATCACTGTGTATCTGTATATATATACGTGTGATTTAATAACACACATGGGTTTCTAGAAATGACCGATCATACGTGTGAAATCCACTTGGTTATAATCAAATAATGGTTATTAGTCGAGATATTGAGATGCACACTTTTTTATAATCTCAAACATCTCGATTCCGATGTTAACTGTTTCAGCTTTAATTATCTTTTATATATACATCAATATGGGTATTGTCTATATAGGTGTATATGATAAAAATACGTGTATCATGTGACATAAATCACCATCATAATTTGATGATGAGAACCCTATATATATATACACACATCAAATCAATTTTGAGAGAATTTTTTTCAAGTGCCTACTATTCAAGATGAAATGCCTAATTTACTCTCAAATATCAACCTTTTGGAACATTTCATGTGCATAATCAGCTAAATGTTGAGCAAAATAAACTTTTTGGCAAGCTTTTTACTAACATTGAGTCCAGCATTTCGGATTCTAATATGAAGAATATATCTATATATGCAACTAGAAATAAATATTTATAGCAAGGTCAAGTTGATGAAGCTTAGACCAATCAAAGTAGATCAAGCAAATTTTAAAGTGATGACAGCCTGAGATAATCTGCAACAAAAGGAAAACCTTTCAAACCCTAAAAAGACTTAAATCTATATATCTATAAATGGTCCCCCCCTCCCCCACTATCACTATATATATATATATAAATTTCTTCATTTCACTCCAGATAATCTGCATTTTTATTATAAACTTTTTTTCTGTGCTCTAAAATATTCTTTACATCAGTGTTTAAATAAGTGGAGGATATTTGTGCACGTTTGCATGATTTAAAACTTGGTCATATTTAAACTTAATTAGTGTTTGATTACCTCACATTATGCGTTATAAGATTTAGGTAAAAAATTATCACTATTATTTTGGCTGCAGAAAGAATATTCTATACATATTATACACATCCCTTTCATGAATTCAGTTCTCTTTATTAGGTAATTTGGTCAACTTATTATATTATTATTACTTCGAAATAATTACTAATTACTTACATTATTTGGCAAGATTAAAAAGACACAATGTGGGGGTCTAAAGCATCAAGGCTCATAGGTAGTAGTTCTCCACTATAATCTGTCTGATTGAAATGATATTTTTGCTGTATTATTTGTGCAACTTTTGGTTAATGATTATATAGAAAGTAATACTAATTACTGCTAATTAATAGATAATTTGGTCTTTCTAACCTTTAATTTGAATTACATATCGATCGAAAAGGCCTTGGATTTAAGGGGGAAAAAAAAGTAGCATGGAGTTTTCTAGATTTTGTGTCCTTGAGAATACTGAAACAGGACATATTTTTAATTAGCACTTACGGGAAACTAATCAAATTAAATTAATGCAATATATTGGATCTTAATTTTTTGCAGAAATCATTACTAATTAACAAATCAAAATGCAAGTGTGGATGTTATTGTTCCGCGCGCTGACGCATTATAATTGATCAATTACTTAATTTTAAGAGATTAGTTGATCACTGGTATAAACTTATATTCTTATATACATCTTCATTGCTGCAATATATAAGAAACAGTAGCAAAAAATTAAGGTTGTTAGTAGCAAAAAACAATATATAAGAGACTCTTATGACTTATGAAATGAGACTCAAACTAAAATAGAAGAAATTAACATATATACTAGTCATCTTCATTCTTCATATATAGAGGGTAAAGCAGCAGGATTTCCTTTACTCTTTGAAAGGCTTAATGTAAAAAAAGGCTATGAACTTTCCGCCAACAATCAATTAATAAACCTTTGAATTTCAATTTTGGCCAGATAAGTTCCCAAACTATCAATTTTGGTCAGATAAGCCTTCTGTTATGAGAAAAAAACCATGTCAGCATGTCACGTGACCTGAAAATGTCACATTAGTTTAGGGTAAATTTTATGAAGAAGAAATTTTTTTTTTAAAAAAAAAAAGCATAAATTATGAATTCATTTTCAGAAAATTTATTTTAATGCCATAAGTCATTTAATTTTTAGAACTTTTTTTATTTTCAGAAAATTTATCCTAAATTGACGTGGTATTTTCAAACCACATGGCATGCTGACATGACTTTTTCTCATAAGAAAAGCTCTTATCTAGCCAAAACTGGTAGTCAAAGGCTTATTTGGCCAAAATTGAAGTTTAGGGGCTTATTTGACCGTTGACCGAAATTCAGGGGCCTTTGTTTTCATTAAGCCCCTTTTGAAAGCAAGAAACAAATTTGTATAGGCCAATTTAGCCAAAGACATTTGACTTTTATTAATATTAATCAAAGTTTTATTATCTATACCTGACCATTGTTTTTTTTACTATTAAAGTTATCCGATGTATGTTCAGTATTTGGTTCTTCTCATACTGATATTTGTCTAAAGTTGATTGGTTGGGAGAAAACCAATATATATTATTATATATTTGAAATTCCAAAGAATATTTATAAATAATATTTGAGTTATAATCAAAGTAAAATTCTATTTCTTTCTTCCAGTAGTAGATAATTATTTGATAGACATTAGAATTCTAATAATGTTTTCTTCCATTTATTTAACTTAATTGTTATTACATAAGATAAAATTTTACTTAAAATTGAAATTTCTTAGTTTCAATCATAAATCGAAAAACCCAGAGATAATATCTAGTCTAGTGTATTAATATTTATTGAGATAAAAATCGCCTTATCTATTTGCTTGGAAAGCAAAAATATATAATTGCATAAAATAATATAAAAAGCTGTTCAAAACCTGATAATCTCTCAGTTACTTTTTCATCAAGGTTTTTCAAACTTTTTATTAATTTTAGCTTAATTAGCTAGCTAGGGTTCCTTTGGTGCATGCACTAAAGTACTTGTTATAATAAATGGATTAAACAAATTAAAGAGGGAATGGGGTAGCACTACATCCATAGTACAGGGAACTTTTGTAAAAAACCCTAGATGGTTGGAAACACATTTTTTAGATCTTTTAATAAGGACATAATAACCTAACTTTGGTAAGATTCCTTTCCATTTATTTCTGTAAATCACTCAAACCGGAATCTAAGATTTGATTATTAGTTTTAATTAGTTTGAAAATGACATGTTTAAAGACGAATGTAATCTTCATAGCTCTAGAGCAAGGGTTAGCCCCCTTTAGCCCTAGTATTTGTTTAGCTCAGAATTTGCTTTCCCACGATGCTTTTCTTGTTGCTAAAGTGTTTTTTCCCCTCACTCTTATCGGAATAGAAATCGTTTACTATTTCGACCAATTATTTGTTGTTGTTAAATCTTTTCTAAGGCTTCTTCAAGAAAATTACAATATGTTAGCTCAATTTGCAGTTTTCTGGGTTTTGGATGCTTTAGTCAAAACTGCAACTATATTGGGCTCTTGCTTTGGGCTGTCATGAAACATGACAATATTCGGGCTGTCATTTGCTGGACTGTAAGATTATTTGTCATGTTTCAGCCCATCTTTTGGCTGTCAATCATGACAAATAAAAGCCCAAATGCTTCAGTTTGCTAGTGTATTGTCCTGATTCATGTCAAATGGGCTGTCATTTTTACGGAGGCCTACTATGAAAGTAAAGCTCTTATCAATGCTTTTTTATACGGAAAATTATATAATATATATCATCAATGGAGTTTAACATACTACACATTCGGATTAAAGGGTTGACATGTATTTTAGGAAAAAAGTTTGAATATCAAATGCAAAATTAATAAAAAATGGTGTATGCGTCAACTCGTGGAGTCTAAAATTTACACTGACAGCGTATCAAATAATTATCCTTATGATATTCATAAGATTTGAACCCAAAACCTTATTTAAAGGGAACAAATATCAAATCACTTGAAACAGTCAATGTCACTTCAGGCAATGATGAACAAAGAAAGAGTTGGCATTTCATTGTTCTTTAGAAATAAGAAACATTAGACTAATTGTTCAAATAAGGGTCTAACGTTTGTCAAAATGTTCAAATAAGGGTTTGGTTTTTTAATTTGGCCAAATAAGGGTTTAACGTTATCGAAAATGCTCAAATAAGGGCCCGGTCTTTTAATTTGGCTAAATAAGGGCCTAACGTTATAGAAAATGCTCAAATAAGGGTCTGGCGTTGAAAATTCTCACACGTTAGATCCTTATTTGAGCATTTTCGATAACGTTAGACCCTTGTTTAAATATTTTGGAAAACGTTAGGCTCTTATTTGAGCAATTAGCCATTCAAACAAAATTAACTTCTATGGAATAAATAAGATATACAACACATGGGCATGCATGTGTTTTGTTGAGGAATGAACGGTAGGAATACATGGATTATGATTATAGGTGGCAATGTGAGTTAAGTTGGTTCCAGGTCGAGTTTAATCAGGTTCGGGCCTTAACAAGTCAGAGGTCTTATTAGATCGGATATAATCGATTATTGGTTGTATTGTTTATTAGGTTTAACAGGTTTTGGGTCATTTCAAATCGGATAAAATCGGGTCCGGATCACTATATATATCGAATCATTTCAAAACTCGAATCGTTCTTAATCGGATAAATTTAGATTTCGATGTAAAACTTAAGGGTGTGATAGTGTTAGTAAGTGCCTTTATATAGACAAAATACATAGCAGTTTATGAGGGGCCATAGTTTAAGAGTTAATTTTAGATCTAAAATGGTATTTGCATTTAAGTATAGGCAATAATTAGGAGAAAATTTTGGATCTAAAATGAAAGATTATATTACATTTAGTTTTAATAAATTTTTTTGATAATAAAATTATATATATATATATATATATATACTACTATTTGAACATACTAGGGAATTTGCTAAAGAATCCCATCAACTTTTAATGTGGAGAGACCTTATCGTCCCGTTTTGCTCTTTTCTCATGTGGTTGATTACTGAAATATCCCCTAAGTTTAATATGTTTTCTTCAGATCCATTGTCTTTGTGTGTAATTTGGCCATTGAATTCTAATAAGTGATGTTCCCACGGGAATTTACTAAAAGATCCCCCATCAACCTTTAATGTTGAGAGACCTTATCGCCCTGTTTTGGTTTTTTCTCACGTGGTTGATTAGTGAAATATCCTCATAAGCCTAACATGTTTTCTTCAGATCCATTGTCTTTGTGTGTAATTTGACCATTGAGTTCTAATAAGTGTTGTTCCCACTATAATTTTTTTTTTTGGGTTCTAGGCTTAGTTTTTAGGTTGCCAGTTAAAAAAACTATTGGAATTGGCGGGTATGTTGTGGGCAATTCGGCCTGAATATGTTATCCCACTCTGACCCGCCTTTAGACCTACTTGAAGCTTTTGGTCCATGAGCATATTATTTGTTTTCGAATTCCCTTTGGCATGTACTATGTTTTTTTAAATAATCAGCATACATTTCAAACAATCGTTAATATTAGTTTTATTTTGATAAATTACCTAGAGATGAAGGAGTAGAATATTAGTTTTATTTTGATGAATTACCTAGA
Organism: Corchorus olitorius; assembly: GCA_001974825.2. Classification (NCBI taxonomy): domain Eukaryota; kingdom Viridiplantae; phylum Streptophyta; class Magnoliopsida; order Malvales; family Malvaceae; genus Corchorus; species Corchorus olitorius. Next base: position 42,315 of record AWUE01014523.1, read on the forward strand.
GATGAGGGAGTAGGATATAGGTAATGCATTTTTAAAATGAAAGACATGTCGTGTGTTTTGCTTTATATATTCGAATTATTTGCTTCGATGTATGAGTTTCTCCTAACTGATGAATTTACAACCAATGCAATATTTTCTTAATAAACAACTCGAAAAAATATAGCCCAAATAAAAAGATACCTACAGCGCAAGCCTGCTTGTAAATTTTTATTTTTATAAAGGTTTTTTCTTAATCACTTTCTTTTCATTAGCTAATTTTCTTCCAAAACTAAGTTTTTTTATTAATTATTTTTAATTGGAAATATATAATGTAATGACTACTAAAAAACAATTAATAGGAAATTACATGAAATTAACATTAATTTAAATATAAATGTAAAGGGTAGTGACTTTCTACTTATTTTGTCAAGTATGATATTTAAGAAAAAATCACTTTGAGTGTTATTAATGTTCATATTTATTCCATCAATGGTATTTACTTTGGATTTATGGGAAAACTAAATCACTTATATTCGCTTTGAATTTTATGATAGTTATTTTTCAAAAAAAAAATATCCTTACCACCATTTTTCACTAATTTTTAGTTTAATTTTTTATCTTTAGAAAAAAAATCCGCAATTTTAACAAAGGTTTAAATTATCTATTCATTAAATGTAAACTAGAAAAATAATTACTTCGAAAGGACATTAAATATTGATTATTTTTTTATAATCCACATTGTATTTAAACATGACACGTCATTGCTTAGCCTTAATAATTATAATTTTGGTGTAGCACACTTATTATCAAGTATTTTGGATACTAAACCCTTAATTGTAATTACCCACGTCCTTATCAATATCTTTTTTTATAGAATAAATTTTAATTATTTTGGATACTCCACATTTATTTATAAAAACTCCTGACAAGGTCATCGCTCTACCTTAATTATTATGATATTTATCGTATAGCACACTTTTGGATATCTTAAGATTAAATTTTTTGGTGTATCTTAAGTTCAATTTTTTTGGTATAACACACTAAGTTTTTATTATTTTGAATTCTCCAAACTTATTTGTAAAATTTGGGACGCATCATAGCTTTGCCTTAATTATAATATTTTCCGTATAACACACTAAGTTTGATTATTTTAAATAATTCAAACTTATTTGCAAAATCATCATTCTACCATAATTATAATATTTTTCATTTAGCACACAAAATTTTAATTATTTTGAATACTCTACATTTATGTGTAAAACTTCAAGACATCATTAAATTAGAATATTTTTCATATAGCGCACTAAGTTTTGATTATATTGGATACTACACACTTAATTGTGAAAAGGAAATGTGTCATCGTTTAGCCCTTAATAATAATATTTTTCGTCTAACTTAAAATGTTTAGATTATTTTAGATTTTCCATACTTTAGTTGTAAAAGTCCGGGTCACGTCATTGTTCGCTTAATTATAGTATTTTTCGTATTGCACACTATGTTTTGAATATTATGGGTACTCCACACTTAATTTGTAAAAAAGGACATGTAATAGTTTTGCCTTAATTCTAATATTTTCGTTTATTATGCTAAATTGTAATTATTATAAATACTTTACACTTATTTGTAAAAATATAGACACGTGATCCTTATACCATATTTATAATAATTTTTGTTTACCACACTGAGTTTTGATTATATTGGATACTCGACATTTATTTGTAAAAACATGGGCAACTCATACTTTACCTTAAATATAATATTTTTTTATAGTACACTAAATTATCATTATTTTGGTTACTCTATACTTAGTTATAGAAATCAGGACATCTCATCGTCCTGCCTTAATAATAATAATTTTCATTTACAACACTCAATTATAATTATTTGGAATACTCCACACTTATAAAAATCTGGGACATGTCATCATCCTACCTAATTATATTTTTTGTTCGGTACACAAAATCATAATTATTTCGGATACTCCATACTTACTTGAAAAATGGACACATTATCTATCTACCTTAATTATAATAACTTTTGTCTACCACACTTAGTTCTGATTATATTGCATACTCGACACTTATTTGTAAAAACACTTAATTAAAGTATATTTCATATGCACACTAAATTATATTTATTTTTGATATTCTGTACTTGTAAAAATCCTAGACTTGTCATCATCCTGCCATAATTATAATATTTTTGGTTTACCACTCAAAATTGTTATTATTTTGGATACTCCACACTAACTTGTAAAATTCCAAGACAACTCATCGTCTTGGCCTACTGATAATATTTTTCTTTTACCACACCAACTTGTAAAATTCTTTTGGAACTCCACGCTGATTTGTAAAAATTCAGGACATCCTGCCTTAGTAATAATTTTTTTCGTTTACCGCACTAAATTGTAATTATTTTAGATACTTCACACTTACTTAGTGAAGGTCGGACTTGTCATCGTCCTGCCTTAATATTAATTATTTTATTATAGAACACGAAGTATTGATTATTTTAGATACTCCATATGTATTTGTAAAAACAGGGACACATCATCGCTGCACTTGAATTATAATAATTTTAGTATAACACACTACGTTTTGATTATTTTGGATGCTTTATACTTTTTGAAATTTTGATAGTCTCAACGTTCCATATAACACATTAAGTATTGATTATTTTGAATATTCCATACTTATTTGTAATTATCCATGACATGTCATCACTCATAGTAATAATATTTTCGTATAGCACACTAAATTTTGATTATTTTGGACACTACACCATTTTTTTTTTTATTATCGAGTCAAACTCAGTCTATTCAAATAAGTCAAGTCAAGTCAAATCCGAGTTTCATAATACTCAACTAAAATAATTTTTTTTTTCAAACAACTAAAATGAGCAAACCTTATCTAGCCTTCAAATATATTATAAATGTAAGGATCATGTTATTCTAGTATTCAAGTAGTTAACATTATCTGATCCCAGTCCAGTACAAGTTTGGACTAGCTAAGACCATGTTTCCATAAAAAAACTGAATACATTGTCATAAGATTAGCAAAGGGAGCTTTTGTTGAAATCCTCTATATGCATTGGCCACACAGGTATGCTGCATTGCTGATTATTTAAAATATCTACATGTTTTACTAAGCTTTGTGGCAAATAGTCAAACTTTTGACAATTTGGACCAACCCAAACGAATTTAAAAGGAATAGCTAAAGTATTTATAAATGGAGTATTTAAAATTTATATATCTTAATATTGAGTTGAGCTTAATTGAGACTCAAATAGCTAGAGTATTTTTCAAGTTCAACTCAAATAAAAAAAAGTCATGACTTGATGAAATTCAAGTTGAGTTTGAGTGCGTGTCATTTATGTAATTATGAAATGGGGTACGTGTAATAACTTTATTAAAATCTTACATATACAGGCCAATAAATGAAGCAAAAAAGAAACATAGTTATATAAAATGTTATTAAGATAATTAAATAGCTCTTGGAGGTTTCTCTAACACTGCAGAAAGGTAGACTTCATCTTTTGATTTAGGAGCAAGAACCCACTTGTGTTTCTTGTACCTGAATTGCAGAAACATGTACATGTAATCATCCAGATCCTTTTTACTACAAAAAAACTTGTCTATCCACAACAACCCTCCTGGCCTTAAGATCCTGTCCCAATCAAACAGGATGAAATCTAGCAGAAGAAGGTCAATCCAACCATCCATGAACCCGGTTGTGTGAATCAGATCCATCGTGTTATCGAAGAATGGAAGGCGTTGGTTCAATGTTGCATACAATGGAATCAGACCTCTAAGTGCAATAATCTCATTGAAAGGAGCCCCAAGGTTTAGAGCAGTAGAGACAATTGTAACATTTTGTTCTCTCATTCTTGCTGCAAATGTGCCAGTGCCAACACCATAGTCTAGACCAATTCTGATCTGCCCTGGTTTAATGGCTAGGACATCTCTGATCAAGAAATCAACAAGAAGTGAACTATTAGCTACCCACTTAAGCTTCTCCTTATCCATCTCAAAACATCCGGTGCATTTTGTATAACCTCGTTTTGTATTCTTGCTTGACAAGCAACCAAAATTTTTACATTGGTAATTACTCCACCTTACATTTCTGTCATCAGGCAATTTCCATAGAGATTCATTGATAGGATATGGTTTGTGATACACCTTGGAAGCCCTTGTCAAGCATCGCCTTCGAGGCAAAGGATCGCAACCATTAATCATAAGCTTCTGAGCTAGATTCCAATCATCTTTACAGTATGACCCTATATCATAGTCCATATATTCCTGCAGTTCATTCTTCATCAAAACACAGGCATGCCCTATTGTGCTGTATATCTTATCTGTTCCATAAAAGTTAACATTCCCAACTCTGTTCTCTTTCGGAGTTATATACTTCCGAATTTCCTCTGTTATAAATGTATTGATCAAAGGAATTTCTTTCACTGTATAGTTCCCAATGCCTTCAATCTTAGGTAACCGAACCTGTCTAAGAGCAATGTGAGCAGAGTAAAGAGGTCTAAGCACTTCAACTTCTAAATATGTCTTATGCTCCAATCTTGTAATATTAGTCTTATCCAAAACATCTTTGTTCTTCTCCATCTGTTGCAGAGTTGTCTCTAACTTTTCTTGGAGACTTTCCATCTTTGTTAGTACTTCTGCAACCCGTTCATTCAAGGCTTTTATATCAAAGCCTTCATAAACATCCTTGACGCCATAGAAATGGCGGCATATATCTTCATTGTGCACAAAAAAACCAGCAGAATAAAACCTAAAAAGACTTGATATACTTACAATTATAACTAGGATTCCTAGAAGAAACTGCAGCCAACCCATTATTCTTGCAAATCCACATCTTGGAAAGCATGATCTCCTCATCTTTGTTAGTGTTCACCAGTTTATTCAATGCTCTACCTATTTAATGCTCAAAACATGACAAAATCGGCAAATTAATTCTAAAATTAATACACACATATCATGAACTTCAAAAATGGTCTGTTTGGTTTTTAAGAAAATGTAGGGAAACAGAAAGAAAAAGAAGCTGTCATCTTGAGTTTCTCCATTTTAACCAGAGACCTTAAGGCTTAAAACATAGCCTAACACTACTAATAGTTGTCTAGAACAAGATTATCATAAACTATCAAATAAAACAGGAAAAAATTCATGGTTCTCCTTTAAAGTTATCTTACCAGTTACCATTTTCTCATTAAACAACAGAATGAACAATGAAATCTGAAACTGGAAAAACAAAGATTTTTATGAGTAAATGTAGAACATACCTGGTAAGAATATGTCAAGTCTGAAAAAATGGCAGACACCCCCACCAAGTTTTCCTCTAAAACAGATCTCAATCTGAGGCATTTGAGAATTCACCCCACTTGATCTTTAGAGCTGGAAAAACTTAGAACTTAAGCTAAATACTTCTTCACTAATACTAAAAGACAAGTGCAGCAGTTAAGCAAATTTCCATTGCTTGTCAGCCAAGAGCCTTACAATATTATTAATTACAATATTATAAAAAGCTCGAATCTCGTCAAAGAAATCAACTGGTGCAGCACATTACTAATAGTTTAATCCGTCTATATAATTTTAATAATGTTAAAATTTCTAGAATTAGCTTAAAATAATGCTCAAGCGTTGACTCTCATAGAATAAGATGTTGTTACTATTATTCTATTACTACAATTTAGTACCAATATGGGGTTGTTCTATTTTTTAAATGATAAACTCTAGATAATTGCAATTAACAGATCAGTTCATAATTTGCTGAAAAGGACATTGAATGGATCACTCAATGGTTCATACACATTAAACCTGATTATGTCCAAAAAAACTAATGAATGAAATTTGATAAAGAAAAGTTTGTTCAGTCACATAATGGACACCATCTTCACCAAAATCTGATCATTGGGTCGACTTTGCAAATTGCTCTTTATACATCTCTGCTATCTGGTTAGAAGATGTAGCTTGGTCAGGATCCTTGTCGCCTTCACGAATGAATCGAGGAAATCGAGCAGAAAGACCCTTGTCATGTTCCACCATGCCAATAGCAGCACAATAATCAGAACTAATAGTAAAACCTCTCACATTAACTTCCCAAACCTCTGAAGTCTCAAACCATACATCTGGATTGACTGCAACTGAATCATATAGGTAGTCCGGCTTTGGTTCAGTTATAACCTTTGATTGGAATCTGGAATGAATTTCCTTAAGCTTTGGTTCAGTAAATCCAATACCCAATTTACATATACTTTCATATTTTCCATTAGCTCTATCATAACAAGCCATAAGAAATGAGCCATAGACACCTTCACATTTCCCATAATATGCAGCAATAGGCACCAAATCCAATGAGTCCCGAACGCCTTCAATGTAATCTATCTTCAATTTCCGCCAGTAAAAACTGATATTAGGCTCATATAAACCATCAAAATCTTTGATAATTAGACCCTCACAGCCTGCATTAATAGCAGAATCAAAAAAACTTTCTGTTTCATTTAGATTACCAGTAATTAGCCCTGTTGCAAACTGAAAAACACCCAATTCTTCCTCAAATGACTCATAAAGATTCGATTTACGAACTTTCAGTGGTTCCTCACAAAGTGAATTCCCATTAAGGTATAACATATCAAAAGCAAAGATGCATACGTTTACCTTAACATCATTCAGAGCCACTTTTCGTTTTCGAGTACTCAGAATCTCCAATGGAAGAATTTCTTGCTTGGTACAGTCATAAGCAACGATTTCACAATCCAAAACGAATGATTTTACATTCATCTTCTTCAATCTTGATATAGCAACCAAGACATCTGGGTACATTTCAGTGCTTCTTTCAAGGCTACGATTAAAAATCTCAACCTTCCCATTTTCTTCCATGTAGTGAATTTGAGCCCTTTGGCCATCATATTTGTATTCACAAATTTGTTCTTTCCCATCAAAAAACATGTTAATCATCTCAGATATTGATTTAATAGGATTTGAAAGCATGGGTTTAACCGGGATTCCCACTGTTAAACCACATTCCTTCGGAATTTCCCAGACACCACCATTGAGAATCACGTTGATTAACTTGGAATAAACAGGACAAATTGAAACTGCTCTTTTGACAATTTCCGAAGCCTTCAGTTTCAAACATGAATCAACAGATTTTGGATTAGGGTTCTTGTAATAAACAGCAGCATGTCCCAATGCTTCTAAAATTATCGGCTCTCCAAATCCAATCCGTTTGGATTTCTGTAAAAGAAACCAAATAATATACTTGAGTTGACAACCTCCAGCAGCAATTATAATTGGTTTAATGGAATTAATCTTCTTCTTTTCACTGTCCTTCCCAGTTAATTTAGCTATAATCTGGAATGTGTCGAACACTTTAACAACTGTAAGTGGTTGGGGTTTGTACATGACATATTGAGAAGAACATGAACGAAGATGTTCTGCTGTTTTTCCCAGATCCCCTGATGTCTTCTTTTTGTCCTTGACTCTGTTTTCAGTTATCCCATATGTTTCTGCCAACAATTTGATGATCAAACTCTCATCAACTCCAAGATCAGAATCAGACCCAGTTTCAACAATCTTGTTAGCTGAAAGATAAACCATGGGAATCAAATCATCCGGTGTCGTTTCCATCACAATTCTTAACATATTGCAAGCAATATTATTAATAATCTTTTGCGAACACTTTTCGGAGATCAAGTCGAATATTTGACATAGAAACATGAAGGGGACTCTGTTTTTGTCGCCCCAACAGGGCACCATAGATTCTGGTTCGAAATCTTCTGTATCTGTCTTCAACATAGACATGATATTGCTTTCTATTCTTCCAGCTGTTTGAAAATTTATTAATTTCATGGCATTCTCGTCCTCCTTCTTCTCTTCATTGTTCTTAACAACAGTAATTTCCTTCGACTCCTTCACGCTTGGTTTGGGTGCTAATATATAACATGCGGCTTTGTTATTTTTGTTACCACCAGTGGAAGAGCTTGAGAGTTTACGTTTGTTGGTTTTCTTGGGAGGTGATTGCTTCGTTTCGGCGGCGGCAGCGGCGGCGCGGGCGCCGGCCATAAGGGTGTCGAAAACGTTGGCGGTCATCGATGGCTATGCTTTTGCGGTTTTTTTGCCACCCTACTCTTATACTTGGAATACGTAATAAATTCTTATACTAGTACGTTATTTTGTCTCTTTTAACTGTTACAAATTGGGACGACTTCTTCTGTAATTAAACTTCTGGTGGGTTCTTGATAGCCTGCTGATTTCAGGCTTAACGGCCCACTTGTAGGATATATGGGCTTAAAATAATGCTCAAGCGTTGACTCTCAATACTCATGTTGTGGCTATCCTAGTTCAATGTGGGGTGATTTTTTATTTTATTTTATTTTTTATGATTCTATCCTACTCCAATTAATCCGAAGTCAAATTGAATTAAGAAAAATCTCTCTTTACCGAGTTCTATATTGTTATTCTTGGTATTTAGTTATTTTTACCCTTTGGTTTCCTGTCATCACATTGGGTCTCGATTAGTTTGGAGTCAAGGTACGTCGGACCTTAAATAGTGGAAGATCACCCAGTGTCTGTTTTTGATATTCACAAAGCTCGAATCCATATTAGTTCGAAGTCAAGCCACGTCAAGCCTTATATGGCGGAAGATCTCTCAACATCTGTTTTTGACATTTACAAGGCTCGAACCTTACTTAAGGGACATTGAACATTTGAATTTCTTTCACTCAATCCAACAGGTGTTGGTTTTATGTTGTTATATTGGAGATACTATTTTTTTTCTTTTACTTGATAAACCTATGATATCGAATTGTAACATTGAATTTGGATTAATCTGAAGTCGAGTAGACCCTAACGAATTGTTGAATTATGATTACGATCCCTAAAGAAGAAAAAAAAAAGATAGAACCTTATTTGAAATAACTCAAAAGTTCAACTCCTAATTCTTCCTGACAACCATTCTTAATAACTATTCTTAAATGCTCATGTTTGTCTTTATCATCTGCCCTAATAAATAACACAACATCCTCAACTTTTTGGTGAATCAACATCCTCAACTTTGAATAATAGTAAAAATATCATAATAATATTGTAATTAAAACAATTTTCTCCCATGCCATCAACATACCAACACAAGCATTCATTAACAAAGAGACTCTCAAGGACCTTCACAAATTCTAGCTTAATATTCCACCCCTTTTTTTGCCCATAGAGTACACTACATATAGCGGATATACAATAATTTATTTCTTTTTTAAACTAGTAATCTTAATATATAAAATTCATATAATCTATCTACAAGTAAATAGTAGAAAATCTCAAAGATCCAAGGCCCAAGGCATCGTTTGGTTAAGCATTATTAAGTCTTTTCATCAAAACATAATTACATCAGTGCTATATATAATCTTTAACCTATTTACTTGTAAAGAATTATTTTTATACAAATTTTGATATTTTCATGGTTAGGTTGCATCCTAACCAATGTTGATGAGTGAAGTAGACTCGAGAGGAAAAATTTCTTCGAGTATTTATTTATACTTTTTAATTCGTGATACTTAAAGCCGAAACTTTAATTAAAAGATATCAAATGTCTTCTATTTGATTCAAATAATAACAAGTTATATGTATTGAAAATCTAAATTCTGCATCTACGAAAGCAATTAAAATTTAAAAGTATTATCAAATAACTTGAATAAATTGATCATAATTTTTGTTAACTTCTAGATCTAATAAAAAAAAAAAAAAAAGAAGAAGAAGAAGAAAGAAGGAAGAGAAAAGCTTTGTAAAGACAAACGACACTTTTCTCTCCCTCCCTTCACTCTCTCTCTCTCTATGTACCAACAACAACACTATATACATATACACTTCGGTTTCTTCTCTTGGGGTCTTCTACAACCCATGTAAAAAAGGCTAATCTCTCTTCGACCCAGGTGCTTTCTCCACCTCTTCTACTTTTTTTTTTTTTTCTATTTTCTTGCAGATTTTCAACTGAAAGATTGCCACTTGTTTCCATGGTTTCCCCTGTTTTATGTTTCTTGTTTCTTCTTGATATGTTTTCACTCTGAGATATATGTGTGTTTTGATTGAAAATAGCTATGAATCAATGCATAACATAACTACCCATTTTCCCAAGTTCCTTTTTTCACGTTTGCTTTTAACGTTCCCAAGCTTTTCTTTGTTCCCTGGTGAGGGTTTGAGTTTGTCCTTCATGTTTCGTGTTTGCTCATCCTTCTCTGACACTCGTTTTGGTACCCTCAAATGTGGTTTCTTTTTGCATTGTTCTTCGTTTGTGTTGCAAAGGCTGTCTCTTTATAAACAAGTTAATCTTGTTATAGAATAGGATCACATCAGAATTTTACTTGTAACAATTGGGTTTACTTCTATTTACTCTGGGTGTTAATGTTCGACTGTGATTTTGTGGAAGTTTAGATTTTTTTCTGTTCTTTAATGTCAGCCTGCTGTTTCGTTTTCACTTGTTTTGGCTGTTCTCTTGTCCTGAATTTCGACTTTCGAATGTCCTTTAATCAGCTTTGGTGTTGAATTGTTTGTATGGAAAGAGGATCTGGGGTTGGTGATCTTGTTATCAGCTGCTATTCTTTGCTGCTATCTGCATTTGTATTTGTTTCACTAGAATGGGGTTTCTGTTTATGTCTCCAATATGTGCACTTTATTGGGTGATCAATTAATGTATGCTTATGTCAATATATAAAATTAAGGAAGAGACTGGGATTTTCTTATTCTGGAAAAGGATAATTAATGGGGTATTCTTTGACAGATTCTCCAGTTGTGTCTGTTGCTATGCACTATGAACATAATGTTTGCAGTAGTAGATTGAGCATTTCCTCCAATTGGCCTGGATGATTAACTATATTTTCATTAAAGTTTCAGATATAGAAGTTCCTTTGCAATAGAAAAAGCATGTTTTTTTCCTTCTCCAATATCGATTCTTTATGGTGCTCGAATCCATAGTTTACCGTTTTTCTGTTTGTCAGCATTCTATTGATTTAGTGTGTCATCTGGGAGTGAAAAACAATTCATCAGCTATGCGCCCCTTTTTTTCAACTCTTTCTCATATATTGTGTCTTTTGGCACTAGCAAATATCAATCCTTTTGACTAAAGTTCACCTTCTTCAAGATGCAATTTTATGATTTTCTTGGGAGAAAATTACATTATTCCATATCTAAAACTGAGTACTGATCTATGTTGCCATCTGCTCTTCTCATAGTTTCTAATTGTCAGTGGTTTTAAATGAGTCTGAGATTTGGCAATCTGTAACTGAGCACATTATATATTTCTGGATAACATGTGCTCATATTTCATATCTTTAGCTGTTTTCTTTGGCCAGAATATTAGCTGTTTGCTGTTGAGTTAGTTGCACTCATATTTCTTAAACCGTATTTGTTTTGCAGATGGAAGCAGTTCATTTGGATCTTAGCTACAATCTCAATGAAGAAACATCTCCCAAGCAGTTGCTTCCCCCAGATTCTCCTGATATATTTGATATATTTGGTGATCCACAAATAAGTCCAAGAGTTGGTGATAACTATCAGGTGGAAATTCCTCCAATGATAACAGGAACTGAGCATTTTCAGCTTTTGATGGACCCTCTTGACTCAGATGGCATTCCATACCTTGCTCATTCCTTTCTTTTAGGCTTACCTGTCCCTGTCACGTGGATGCATGAAGATATTGATTTTGACGATCAAGGCCAGGGAGGTCCAAATAAGCCTGATGATGGTGGAACTAGGGTGGATGAATCTTTCGAATCTAGAAAGTGCAGAAAGGGCCTGAATTCTAGGAGGAAGAAAAATTCAGAACTCCATGCTGAATATTCAGATGCTAGGATTGTTGACAAAAAAGAATCCAATGCTGGAAACCTTGGATGCGGAATGGAATGTAAAACCAGCTTATCTCGACCATGTGAAGGAAGAAGCTCTTATCTAATTCCTGGTCTATCGGGTGATTCCTGGAATAATTCAGAAGCGGATGGTTTTCTTCTTGGTTTGTACATATTCGGGAAGGATTTTGGGCAGATAAAAAGATTCATTGAAAATAAGGAGATGGGGGATATAATGTCATTTTACTATGGGGCATTTTATAGGTCTGAAAGGTACTGCAGATGGTCAGATGACCAGAAGAGAAGTCGCAAAAAGAATGTATATGGGCGGAAAATCTTTACTGGCTGGAGGCAGCAGGAATTGTTATCTCGTTTACTTAGCCATGTCCCGGATGAATCAAAAAATGATTTTCTGGAGGTAAACTTGATTTACTGCTCAGATTTCAATCCTAAAAAGAGCTTAGATATGCTTATGTATTCCTCACAAGTTTCAACTAAGTGTTTCTGAGGAGCATGTTGAAGAAGAGAGTGCCATTTTAGTATATCCTAGGTGGTACTATATGCGTTTTTATGTTTCATGAAGGACTTCAGTGTTTCAGAGGTTAATGTTAGAACATGTTTTACTAGGTATATAAGATCAATTCCTTCAGGATTAACCTCAAAGGTTTAGCAAATCTGCGCAGGTCCCACTCCGTTGTGGATTATTCTTTTTTTCTTTTTTTTGCCAGACTCCATTGTGGATTTTAGGAAAGACTTTTCAAAAGAATGGTTACTCTTTGCAGTCCTTAGAATCTAACTTAGGGAGAATTCGTGGGTTTCCATGCACGAAGCCCTTTTGACTATTATAACTTCCATGCATGTAATTAGTTACTGCTTGTTCTCAAGTGGCAATAATTGAAACATAAGTGCTTACTAGTCTGTCTGATATTTTTCATGGTCCTTCTGTTGCCTTTGATATATAATCACAAGGCTCTAACCAATTGTATAATCTTCTGTTTAGTTACTGAAACTTATTTTCATCACAGTTGTAAACTAAGTGCTTACAGTTATTACTGTTCTAGATCCCTTTTGCATGCTTGAATGAACTTTTATGTCCTTCACTCCTCTAATTTATAATCTATTAACAGGTCTCTAAATCATTTCTGGAGGGGAGAACTTCACTTGTGAATTATGTTTGCCATTTGAGGACTACTGTTGGCATATCTGCTCTTGTAGAAGCTGTTGGTCTTGGTAAGGGGAAATTAGATCTTACATGCCTGGCCATGGAGCCTCCAAAGATCACTCAAGCTTCCCCTGAAATACCATCTGGGAGGGATTGCTCATCTCTTACACCTGGTGACATAATCAAATTTTTAACTGGAGGCTTTCGGTTGAGCAAAGCTCGATGTAATGATATTTTTTGGGAAGCTGTTTGGCCACGTCTGCTTGCAAGAGGATGGCACTCTGAACAACCAAAGAATCAGTGCTCTGTCACTTCCAAACATTGCCTAGTATTCCTTGTGCCTGGAGTAAAGAAGTTCTCAAGAAGAAAACTGGTTAAAGGAAACCACTACTTTGATTCTGTTAGTGATGTTTTGAATAAAGTTGCATCTGAACCAACACTACTTGAGCTTGATGCTGAAGCAATTGGTATCAGGAGCTCCAATGAAGAAAATGGGTGTGTCCCTGGAGAGTCATCTGATCAGGATGATCCTCCAGATCGTAAGCCTTGCTACCTCAAGCCCAGAGTCTCTATTTTCAGTTCAAACCATGTGAAGTTCACTGTTGTTGATTCCAGTTTGGTCCATGGAGGAAAAGCATCCAAGATGAGGGAATTAAGATATGCACCAATTAATTTGAGATTTACTTCCAAACCAATACAGAAAGGTACTCAAGATTCACGGCCGGTAAATGCTAATCAGATGCTGTCAAAAGGTGACAAGTGTGTTAGTACTTCTCAGCATCGTGAGGGCCTGATTGCTAGCCCTACTGCACGCCACATTAAATTTACCATTGTGGATACAAGTTTACTCCATGAAGGAAAAACTTCCGGGGTGAGAGAACTCAGATCTTTACCTGTTAAGTTTGAAAATTCCTCTGAAATTAGTAATTCTTTAGGAGGAAGTGAAGATTCTTCATCCGAGCATCAGCCAAAAATTTCCAGCAGATTATCAAGTCATGGTTCAGTTGCCACTGATATAAAACCTATTAGTGAGCCAGTTACTGCTGATGAGTTGTTGAAAGGTGATAAGAACCATAGTGAGGCCAAGTATGATAATGACAGCTCAAGTCCGCATCCTAGGAATTCATGTATTGCAGACCAGGGTTTGTTGAGTCACCAGGATGAGAAGACCAATACATTGGAGGACACTAGGTCAAAGAGGATAATAAAGCACCATTTCAGCCGAAGAGCTAAACGTAGTCATCCTGTTGATTCCCCAACAAAACGTAGGAAACTAGTTGCTCGTGCTAGTACAGAGTTAAGTTCACTGAATGAGAATTTTTCTGCCCTTTCAATTGATGTACCTTCGCCCCTGAAACGGCAAAGGTTAGCTGCATTTGCTAAGACAGAGACTAGTAACCTTACTGAGAACATCAATTCTAATGCAATCAATTTAGTTTCTCCTATGAAGAGACGGAGATTAAATGGTTGTGCTAAGACAGAGCAAAGTCACCTCACCGAGAAGTTTTCAGCTGAGATTAGTGAACAATCAGGGGTATGCTGCTCTTTAAAATCTCAAGATGAAGGCAACAATGATGTTCAACAAGTGACTCAGTTTCAAGAGAAGGTATCATCTATAGGTTGTTCAGCCAAAGGCAATCAAGAATCCGTGGAGACTCATTGTGGGAGTAGTGAGAAGCTTCGATCCTTCTTATCAATAGGTTCAAACCCACCTCCGGTTCCAAAGGACTCTCAGAATGTTGAATCAGGAATGGCAGAAGCTAATGGCAACGAGTTTCTCGTTGTGAATACTCATGATTTGTTGAAAACTGCTGCTGATGTTTGTACTGAAGATCAGGAACCGATCATGAATACCCGGAGGCAAAGCAGAAGAAGCAGACCATTGACCACAAGAGTGTTGGAATCTCTTGAGAGTGGGTTCTTCAACATGAAGAGGACAGAAACAGCTGGAGATGTGCGAACACAAGCAATCCAGTTTTCAACTCCTTACCGAAAGGCACGCAGTAGGGTAAAAGCAACATCAAGGCAGGGTAGTACTGGCAGGAAAACTGTGGAAGCAAAGGAAGGAAAAAGCACAGATGGTGCATTTATTTGTTCTAAAGATAGTGTCAACAAAACTCCCGAAGTGGCTCACTAGCTATTCATGAACTTTTGGGGTCAGCCAACATCCTGAAGTTATTATCAAGGACAACTGATGTATTCAAGTGCTGATATTTTGCCAGAGCAAGGGTTTATGGATGCCTCAAACATCCGTCAGAGGACTTTTTGGTTCCATCCTCATCTTTGTCTATAGTATAGATCAGCATTCTACAAATTGTAGGATGGGTTGAGGAGGAGTGATCCATTTGCCTAAACTCTTCTACTTTTCTCCCATTCAGAAAAATGGAACATCAGTTTTTTTGTTTATAAGTAGAAACCATTTCAGGATTGGCAATTGCATACCTATACAAAGTATATATGCACCACACCAGTGGCCCATTTTGATCATGGGAAGGCTCCTTTAAGAACTTTTCATGGTATTTTTGTCGTTCTTCATATGCATGAATCATGAAAGCTATTTCAGGTTCATGTTAACCAAATTTCTGGTTTTTGTTCAGTTTATTATGTTCCTGTAACTAATGTATAACATCATTATGATTTTCTTCGATAAGTGCATGCTTATTATTATAGGGATTTACTTTCATATCTTTGTGGTTAATCAAAATTTATTGGCTCTCGACTCTCGGCCCATTAGTTAATGTTTGAACTCAATGCTGAATATACAGTGCTAGAATGTAAAACTTGAAAACTTGTCCATTTATTGATATGCGTCCAATAAAGTAGACTGGTCCAAATGATGCCAAAAAAAAAGTAGACTGGTCCAAATTTTATTAATAAGCCCAAGCCCATATTTTGTACTTGGAAATTTGAAACCCAACGCTTTCTGTTGTACAGCCCATTGATTAATCTCTATAAGTCAATATGATGCCAAAAAAAAATCTCTATAAGTCAATATTTTATGAAGTAGGCCATCGGGCATTTGACCTGGTGGTAGAGTACTGGATTCTTAATTCCAGCATACCTGGATCATGAGGTCTTGGATTCAACTCTCACAGGATGTGAGTTTAATTTGTAATTTGTTTGTTTGTTTATTTGGTTTATAAGTAGGTATAGTTTCTAGTTTCTATATTCAAGAGCGGGTGTTATGAGATTTCAATTGTATTCCTTTGGGAAGGGGTTTGTTGGCTCATAGATTAGCGTTTCAATAATGCAGCTAATCATGTAGCGGTGTACGGGTCGTCTTGTGCGTTTGTAATCCCAATCTCATTAATCAAAAAGTTTATTTCTCAAAAAAAAATATTTTATGAAGTAGAATATTCATGTAGACACCTCCTTTTCTATGAAGTTAATATTCTTATTATGTACTCTTTGGATTGATGTTTAATTAGGTAGTAATTGATATTAAAGTTTTATTTGAACTAGGGTAGGATTAATTGTCTTTGCTAAAAGAGATCAAGACTCAAATTAGTTAACCAAGTAATTAGATAGAAGTCCATTTAAGTTTTCTTCCTATTTTGGTCCAAACTCATTTCTCTTAGTTCATTTCATTCATTTTTAGTTAGCATGCTTTCTAAATATTTTCATTCTTTCAAACTGTATTAATCACAAAATATTTGTCAATCTATAAAATTTGTTTATTTTACCTCACAAAGTTAACTTGTGATATATTTGTCATCTTAGGAAGCCAGCCAATAGATATCATTAGTTTTTTTTTCCAACATTATCCTTTTTAAAACAAGATAGGTAGAGAATACTATTTGAGAGATGACGGGAGTATTATTGAAATGGCAATATGGTTGTATGGGTGGCTGGAAAAATAATGGATAGAACATCTTAAATCCAAAATCATAGACTAATTAATATATAATTTTTTTTTAAAAAAGCATATCATTGAACATAATAAATTTTTATTGTTGATACAAATTTGCCATATCCAAAACTCATCAAGTAATGACAATTGGCAGTTGAAGTTAAGTATTATATACTATTTTCACCAAAAAAAAAAGTATTATATACTACCTCTCGAGGTCCTAATTGTGTGTTACTATCATAATTAAAATCAAAATTTTAAAATAGAAATCTTTGTGTGTGCGCGCTTAACATAAGACTTTTTAAAAACTTAAATAATTATTTGTAAATGAAACGGTAAAGTTATTTGCAGTATCATAGATCACATTACTTTGCTACACTATCTATATCCAACGGTTATTATTTAATTCAAGGCCACATCCAACGGTTATAAATGGTAGTGTACAAAAGTAATATTCCTAAGGGTAATACGCATATCCTTATCCTGAATGAAATGAAATTAACCTAGAGCGGATTCTTATATAATAAATGAATCGATCTCCAATATTGATACAAAGGCCATCATAACTCAAATGATTGCTTAGTTGAAAGAAATTGGCAAAGCAAAAATAATGCACAAGTGGGCTACACAACACATGACCGACCAAAACCCCATGCAACCCCTTTTATTTTTATTTTTTACCTTTAATTCATATATCCACTCTTCCTCTTTTTGTCTCCATGAATCTATTTGATAAGATAGCAAACTCCTCCATTTGTTCAATATAGGCCTTTTGTTTAATTAGATTAGAGAAAAATAAAATGAAGATTGAAGCATAAAGTCCAATTTATAAATTAAAAAAAAATGAAGAGAGTGAAAAGGAGAAATGAAAAAAAAAAGTGTCATATTATATATATATATATATATATATATATATATATATGTGCTTCCGTGAATTTTAAATACTCCATAAAAAAAAGGTTTTTTAATTAGTTATTATTATAATTTTAACAAATCAAACTCATTAATTAACCAAAAAAAATCAAACTCATCAACATTTCTTTCATTTTTTATTTTTTGAATTTTTGTGATCCTTAGATTTCTTTTTGCAACTTTTAAATCTTTATTGTCAGCATTATATATATTCTACTATTGCATCCCTTACTTTTTTGTATCCCATCGAGGAGTATGAATTTTCGAAGAAATTTCAGAGCAAAAAAAGGAGTTTAAAGTCGATTCGTACTAACCATATATATACACATTCATGGAAAGCTAGCTACCAACCATTAATTTTTGGTAGGGATTAAGTTTTTTTGACACAATATTCTCATTTTTTATATATATGTGCATTTAATTTTTAAGTCAAAATGGCCAATCCGAACTTTAATTAGTTATTCATCATCCGAAAATTTATTTATCATAACTAAATATGAAATTCTATTAATTGATTTTTTTTAACTAAAGTATAGCCCTAAATTTTTCTAGTTTGAGATTACTAATTCCTGTAGATTAGAAGCGTGATATGTTAAAATCCTTCCAATAAATCAACAAGTGGTTGGTTCAAATGGTTTGGCACTTGTTTCCCTTGAGCAAGGTCTCGAGTTCGAGTCTTGTGAATGGAGAAAACCATTGTTGGGAGAGCTTTACCCCCATAGTGGGTCAATCTGGCTCGAACAAGATTAACTTGTAAATATACCAAAAAAAAAATCCTTCCAACAAATGTACTTATAAGAAATCGAACCTGAAGTTCTTACCTTTGCAAAGCTCAAAGATATATAGTTCTCATTGCGTATGTGTTTTTTCTTCCCAAATATATGTGTCATGTGTGTATATATATATAGTGCATATAGTTACCAAAATATATATATTAATCATTAATTTGTGCAACAATACCAATGGTTAATTTGTTGGTGTTGGAATAAGAAGTGTGTTTTTTGGGTGTTCCTTGTTTCTTGGGTCAGATCGTGAAAGGTAAGTGAATTTTTAATATAAAAGCCTTTAGCAAAGCATCTGATTGAGAGACAAGAGAATCTTTGAGTTCTGCTTTGAAAGTAGCTTTTTCACAACTAGCTTGCAATAAATCTCCCATTAGAGACCAAAAAGTAACTTCATTTTATTAATTTTATTTAATTTTCACAAAATTAGAAAAGTACTTTGATATATCCTTTAAAAAAAAGAAAATTTTGAGATAAAAGTTCAAGTGAAAGCTCATTGCCAACTTAATAAGTTCATAGAGATCTATCTCTTAGATTCCTTACTATAGCTCATTTTTTCCATCAAAATCGAGTCTCTTTTTGTCAAGGCCTCAAAAAGGAAAAAAGACATTTTTTAATAATAGAACTTTTTCTTTATTAATAAGCCATTTTAGCTAGTACTTTGGGGTGGGAGGAATAGGAAAAAAGAAAGTTGAATAATCATGAAATTTGTGAAAGAAAGCCATAAAACATGATCACCTTAATTATATTATATGTAATAATGGCAAAAGGTTATGTATTATCACTAACTAGCTAATTACCTCTATTAAACCTACAAATTGATCTATTTTTTTAATATAATTAATATCATTTTTTAAAGTAATTGATCACGAAGGCCTCATCCATTCTTCAACAAAATAATTAGGGGTCGTTTGGTATCGTTTTCGTTTTTCTGTTTTTTGTTTTTGTTTTATTTTCGTTTTGTTTTTGTTGCGCTGTCAATTTTTGAAAACAAAAACATGTTTGGATATACAATTTGGTTGTATGTTTTTAAATAAAAAAATAAAAAAAAATGGTTAAAAAGCATGTAAGTTACTGTTCATCATTGTGCTTCTGTGTTTTGGAAGTGTTTTGGAAAAATATGAAAATACAAAATTCTTGCTTTCACTTATTTTCAAAACACTGTTTCTGTTTCCAAAATTTTTGAAAACAGAAACAGCGTGCCAAACATGTTTTCACTGTTTTGTTTCCAAAAACTGACAACAGAAAATTGGAAACGAAAACGATGTCAAACGAGCTCTTAACCTAATTTGGTTTTTCTTTTATTAAAGAGATATCAACACGATATTGGTACAATTAAGTACTGAAGAGTCCATTTAACATTTACAAAGCTCATTTTTCTAATAAAAACACTTTTTTTTCATACCTTAATCTTTTTCTTTTTGTGACTTTATAAGATGAAAAAAAGGGTAATTCGTACTATATATTAATAGGAAAAAGAAAAAAAAATGGTGGTTCTCATCATTGCTGGTCCTTGCAATATCTTATATATATGATCTTATATATATTTGATACATTGCACATAATTAATCACTTTAAGCTTTTGAAATAGTAATAGTAGTAATAATACTATAATTTGCCTAACTATATATAATATATCGTACTAATTATCTCATAATGTTTTTCCTATAATAGACATATATATAGCCATAGCATTTAGCTAGCTTTCTCATGACTATAATTGCGATAAATTTTGTGAAATCTCTTAGTAAAAAAAATGTCAATATATTGATAGCCAAAAAAATAAGTTATAATAGTTTAAGTCGCAAATCGTGTTACCACCTACCGCAGATCATGTTACTGTGTAAATTGATTTATGTCGTGTACATTTGTTACCTTGTCAAATATGTACCTCACTACAGGAATCATAGTCTTATTATAGGATGTATATATGTGTAACCTATCTTTCTGTTAATAAAATCAATTCATTCTATTCCAACCAATTTCTTTTCCGATTATCAAATTCTTCGGATATCTACTAAAATATATGTGGTATTATATAACATGATAATTTTAGACAAATTTTAATCTCACAAAATATGTTAGCAGTATACTTAATCCCATCAAATTAAAACAAGACTATGTGCCATTTCAATTTCTTTATAAAAAAACACACATATAGTTGTGATCAAGTAATTACTTATATTAGAAAAAGATTCTTATTTGTTGAAATTGGTTTATTTTA
Source organism: Corchorus olitorius (assembly GCA_001974825.2). Classification (NCBI taxonomy): domain Eukaryota; kingdom Viridiplantae; phylum Streptophyta; class Magnoliopsida; order Malvales; family Malvaceae; genus Corchorus; species Corchorus olitorius. Next base: position 63,065 of record AWUE01014523.1, read on the forward strand.
GTCTCTATGTATATATATAATGTAATGTACGTATGTATGTGTATATATCTATATCTATCTATACTAGTCTATACTAGTTATAATGTGAAAACCTGAATTTGTCTTACGAGTCAGACAAACTCAGTTTTTTAAAAATTCAAAACAAAATAAAAATTACCTATTATAAATAAAACTACTCATTGGAGGATAAATATAATATTTAAATTTCATTTATATCATTTAAAAAAAATTACCCATTTAAAAAACTGCCACAAACTATACTATATTTTAATTATTTTATTTTCAGGATAAATATAATATTTAAATTTCATTTATATCATTTTAAAAAAACTACTCATTTAAAAAAAACTGCCACAAACTACTTTAAAATTATTTACTTTCATGTATACTTACATAGTGAGTGCCATGTGTCTTATATATATACACTAATTATAAGCCAAAACCTGAGTTTGTGTCACGAGTTGACTTGGACACAAACTCAGTTTTTGAAAAATTCAAAACAAAATAAAACTACTCATTTTAAATAAAACTACCTATTAGAGGATAAATATAAGTATATAAATTTTATTTATATCATTTTAAAAAAATTATCCATTTAAAAAAAGCTGTCAAAAACTACTCACATAGTGAGTGCCCTGTGTCTTGTATATATATATATATACTAATTATAAAACCAAGTCCAGAGTTTGT
>AWUE01014524.1:0-26357 GCA_001974825.2 Corchorus olitorius
AAGTTAAGTAACCCCATGCATTGGATCGATAAAATAATGTAGAAAGATTCAATAAAATTTATATATATAAATTAACTATATAATATATTTTTTTGAGTGGTACAAGTGAATCTCGTTAGAATCAGAATAAATCTCCGTATGCTCGAACATCTAAATGAGAATCTAATCCAAATTAAGAAATTACCTTAAATAACCTACTTAACAAATAGATGAGAATCTAACCCAAATTAAGAAATTACCTTAAATAACCTACTTAACAAATAAATAAATAAACTAAATTCACATTCTGTGAGACTTGAACCCAGGACCTCACGGTCAAGATACGGTGCACTCACCAGTTGAGCTAACAACTCAGGTGCCTTCTTAATATATAAAATTTGCTCATAATTAAGAATAAATTAGTAAAAAAAAGTTTACCTTTTTGCACACATTGTGAAAGTGGGATAACACTATAAGAAAAATATAATGATTACAACAAAGTAACCTAAATGCGTTAATTTCTTCTGTTTGCCAAATTAATTCGGAAACAATAAGAAGATTAATTATTACTGCAAATTTAACTTTCTTCCCAACAAAAAAATATATACTGCAAATTTAACTTATACACATATTTGATTTTTTTTTTATGACATTGCATGCATGTATATATATGATGATAGAATAAATGCAAGCTAATCAAACCATGCAAATATATGCAGACAAGTCCCATCACCATGCACAAATTTGCTGATGGATGATCAGTTTCGTACTCTCGAAAGCCATTGCCAGAGGAGAAACACAGAAACAGTCCAGAAAGCTTTTTTTAATAAATATTAAAATTATTATTACTAGCTGTAAAACTGTATGAAGCTCTTATAAATAATAATAAGAGAAATTAATCAATTATTGTAACTTTTTTGCATGGAAATAGGAAAGTGACTGAGCTTTAAGACTTCAACTATTTGCTCTCATTTGTACTTAAGAAGATCAGTTTGGGTCATTATTATACAATAAAATATGTTTTATGTATATGCATATATCTGTATCACTAGCACCTGAGAGATTCTGTACACTTCAAGTACAGTTCTACTTTCACTCTCATGCAATGAACATTGAACAATCCAGCCCCTCTGATCACAACAATGGCTTCAATAATTTTAACTTCTCATTAACTAATTAATTAATGAGGTATATAGCTATTAAATCCATTTGTACTCTTATAGTAAGAATTATATATATACATGACCGATCAAACTTTTTGATATATAAGATATCGGAATTTGATTTAAACCCTTGGGCTAGAACGCTCGAAAGCATCATTTCTTAAGAGAGAGGGAGGAGATCCCAAGGTGGATTAATCAAGATAGTCGTCCCATTACGACAATTCTAAACCTAATTGGTTAAGAATCAAGATATCCGTTTATACACCTATTAGGCTATTACTCTTTCATAAGATTTATATTTGACTAATCAAATCTTAAAATTTTAAACTCTAATCACATATATATGCATATTAGATTTCAAGCATAGGAATGTCACCTTATTAATTGAGTCAAGCATATAGGAATATGAAATTCACATGTTATATATCAATGGTTTACATATTACCATATTAATAATTGGACAAATTATACAATACACAGTCAGTAGAGTTCAGCAGACTACACAAGTGCGTCCTGAAGGGTAACATGTGTACTATAGGGACTAGATTGAAATATTTAAAACTTAATGGATTAAAAAAATGGATATGTGTCAACTCCACAACCCGCTTGTGGAGTCCAAAATTTACACCGCTGGTATATCAAATAATTACCCTTATAATTGACTGATAAAAACAATAATCATTTGATAACTTAAAAGATCAACCAATTCTATATAAAATTGCAAAGAGAAAAGAGAAACACAAATTGTTTAGAAATGAAACTATAATAATATTATTAAAGAACAGTACTCCTATTTGATAAATAAATCATTAAACAAGAAAAAAAAAGCCAAAAAATTTGGCTGAAATGGGTAGAAAATGACCATTGAGAAACTTGGCAGACAACTTCTCTTGCAGGCCAAATCAAGTACTAGTATAAATTAATAATAAATCAAAAATATTGTTAAGTCCCTCTCATTTCTTCTTTCTTTTACTCAAAATTTAAATTTACCCATCAAAAATATTTTCATGAACACTTATGACACATCACCATCCCATCATCATTAAACATATTCCTCAAAAGACTAATTTACCCCTACTTTACTAGAGAATATAGAAAATGCCCTTGGCAAGATCTGGCTCCTTGGGAAGTACCCCTAGGTGCACGTGAACATGGGAATTTTTGTATTATTGTCGGGTCCTTTTCGAGAAGGATTCGATCAGACCAACTAACCCGTGACCAATGAGGCTATTTTCGTCACTCCACCAGCTCACGGCGGCTGAAAAAGCTCTAGTGGCTATGTATCGAAGTTATGGGTCAAATGTAGGGGCATTTCGGGAATAAAATTGCTTTTATTAAATTATGTCGCCGGAAAACGACAAGTCCTCAACTTGAAGGTTCAACCTCTCGTCCGCCAGCAATGTTTGAAATAAACTAGTTTGTGGGCGCTTTAATACCTTGAAATTTCTACAATGCCCCCAATGCCCATCACATATTACTAATTAAGCTATATTGGTTTTTTTTTGCCGGAAAAAATAGTTTTTTTTTTTTAAGATCAAAACTATAGTAGTTTGTTTAAAACAAAAAGTAATCTTTAAAGTTTAAATATAATGTAAACTTTGTAAAGCCATCATTGATCAAGTGATGAGCATAAGTTAAATAAATTACACCAACGCTGCAGGTTGAATCGAGTAGTAAGCGATTCGTTACAAATTTCAGGTTTGAGACCTTGCCTACGTAGTCGTTTCCGTTGATAGACTCACCAATCAAACTCAGATGCGTGACACGGGTCAAATCCGGATTAGTCAGAACAAAGGACACTCGGGTAGGGAAAAAAGTTAAATAAATTACTCTTAAATTTTTTCTAAGTAATAAAGTTTAATTTGAGTTTACATACTTATATATTATTATGCATGTTTGAAACTTCAATTTATTTGATCTTATGATAATAATTTAAACAGTTTATATTAGTGGGTAAAAATTGATGAATTGGGGTACTTTTATTTCATTGTCCTCTCTATTCAACTTAAAATTCTTTTAAGTTAAATACAAATTTCAAAAAAAAAAAAAACTCTTTTCTTTGATCGTTACAAGTATAATTAAGCTTGAAATGTAAGAAAATAGGTCATGTTTATGCGGTTCAATTGCAGGTAATCAATACTCAATGAATTTATATAGTTAGATGGTAGCTAGACTTCTACCAAAATAAAAAATTAACAAAGCTTATATATATGACTATGAGAGTATAATTTGACACAATATTATGATAAAAATAAACTAATTAATCAATAAAGGTGACTTCCTGAATAGTATGAAATTTGGATAAGGGCAATCTTCTATTTTAGTAATACCAAAGAAACATAGGGGCAATTCAATTATAAGCAATATAATAGCCAACAGTCTTGAATATATATATAGTACTAACTAGAGTAATATATTTATTTTATTTTATTTATATAATACTACTAGATAGCCAAAGAAGAGACCTGGTTGGTTTCATTTGTTCTTCCTTGTGCCCAAAAAAAAAAAAAGGAAGAAAGAAGAAGAAGTTCACCACCAGAAATGAAGGAGAATTTTCTGGTTTTTGTCTTCCTCTAGGAACAGCAAAATCCCAAGTTTTCTGTTTGTGTCTTTCTTTGTTTTTATATTTTTTTATATAAAAAAAACATAAACCCAAATAGTAAATCTTTAAGCTTTTAGTGAGAAATAGAGAGCACCAAGAACTAGGAATAAGAGAGAAAGAAACAAGAGAGTCATTTGGAATTAGCAAGATCAGAAAAGAAAGACAAAAAGTTGTTTTTTTTTTTTCATTAAAAGATCTCTCTCCATCTTTTTTTATCCTTTTTTTCTTCTTCTTCTTCTTCTTTCTTCAATGTCAAATATCACAGCTGGTGATGGAGGGAGCTTCTCTTCTGGCACTGCTGGTGAAGAACAAGAGCAAGTTAATCACTTTAATGGCTCAAACTCTTCTAATTTGCCTTCAAATAGCAACAATGGCTCCATTTCTCAACAGGATCAACAGCCTCCTCCTCCTGCAGCTACTAAGAAGAAAAGAAACCTTCCAGGAACTCCTGGTAAACATTTTTTTAAACCATTTTTTTTAGTTAAATTATGAAGAAGTAAAAAAGGTTTTGTTTATTTATGTTAATTCAATGTTTTGTTCTTGATTCAATCTTATCAGTCAACTAAGTTCTAATCAGAAAGTATATAAGCAAGTCAATTTGCATGCCTGATTTAGAAACTTTTTTGACATTTTCATGTCCATGCCAGCCTGCATAAATATTTTTAATCAGATCAAAACAAAAAGAAAAACCATGCATCTGAAATCTCTGCAGGCTTGTATTTAATTCAACAAATGATGTAATATTGTTTTGAGTAACTTTTTGGAAGGAAAAGAAGAAAAGTTTTGAAGCCAATATCTGCTGTGTTCATAAAAATTGTGATGAAGAATTATTGAAAGTGTTAATAAGTTTTGTTTCAATTATTGGTTGGGTATCACAATCATTGCAGAGCAAACTGTTTAAGCTTTGCCCTCACTTCCTTTTTCTCCTTTATTTTGTTTTTTAACTGTTTCAAGTAAAGGGAATCACACATAATCCTGCCAATGGGAATATCTGTACTTCCACTTTTTTTCTTCCTCCTTTTTCACTTTTTATTTTTTTTGTCAAATAATTAATTTCTCCTGTCTTTAGCTGTTTTAGAATCTTAGATTGTAATTTATTGAATTATAGTAAGTAAAACAACTCAAATTTTGTCCTTCCTTGAGTATACTTTATTAAGTAATTCAATCAATAACATGCATGGAACAAAATTATATTAAGGATTATTGATTAATTAATATTGAAAATATTGGTATATGGAGTATATACTATGGCAAAAGTGATGAAATGATGGTACTATATGAACTTTGCATGGACTTTATGATTTTGCAGATCCCAATGCAGAAGTAATTGCTCTATCACCAAAGACCCTTTTGGCAACAAACCGATTTGTATGTGAAATTTGCAACAAAGGGTTTCAAAGGGACCAAAATCTCCAACTTCACAGGCGAGGCCATAACCTGCCGTGGAAGCTAAGGCAAAGAACCAGCACTGAAATCCGGAAAAGGGTTTATGTTTGCCCTGAACCTTCATGTGTCCACCATAACCCTGCTCGAGCCCTAGGTGACCTTACAGGGATCAAGAAGCATTTCTGTCGAAAACATGGTGAGAAGAAATGGAAATGTGATAAGTGTTCCAAGAAATATGCTGTTCAATCTGATTGGAAAGCTCATTCCAAGACTTGTGGCACCAAGGAATATAAATGTGACTGTGGCACCATTTTCTCCAGGTTTATATGATCATGATCATGAAAAAGCTTATAATTTCTCTTGTTTATCTAACATTAAAGTAGCCTTAGAAGAGCTTTCTCTCATCTAGGTTTGACGCGTCTCAATTTCGGATTAGTCAGAGCGTAAATAAGGGTTTCCTACAAAAAAGTTGGGATAGAGAAGTTTTGATTTAATGTCAAGACTCAAGAATGAACTGAATTAATATACATATATATAGGTCTACAGTCTTCTTATAATTTTAATATTAGAGTAGTTGATTAATAGTGCATGAACAAAGACTTGAATGGTCCATAATCTTTGCTACACAAAGAGATGATTGGGTCATTATAAGATTGCTTCAAAATATAATATTTTGGGTAGATGAGATGGGGAGTTTTAATTTTCTTGATACCCAATTGCTAACTTTGCTTAAAGTCTTTGTTTGACCGACAGATTCTTAATTTAATTATGTCATTGAACTTATTTTACTATAAAGTCTTAGTCCTATCTTTTTTAACTTACAATATAGCATTTTTAAATAAGTTTTAGTCTAATATTTTAGTATTTATCATCACATCAATGATCAAACATTGCTGGCCAAGGTTTCTTCTGGTCCAAAATGGACCCTTTTTTCTCAATAGTTGTTCTTTTCTCTTATATAAGATAATTAAGCTATTGATTAACTAACTAATTAAATTGTTTTTTATTTTCTTTCTTGTTGCAGAAGGGACAGTTTTATAACTCACAGAGCTTTTTGTGATGCCCTAACTGAAGAAAACAAGGCAAACCAAGGACTTGTAGTAGTAGCCAACAACAACATGGGATCATCAAACTTACAATCCCAAGTTAATGAGCTGATTCCTTCGATTCCCATCAACAACAACAATCCAAACACATGTTCCATGAACAATATTAATGTTTCTGATCCATTATTCAGCCATGAAACCAAAATCCCATTACAGCCCTTAAGCATGGCAGGAAGCATGTTTGGTGGAGCAAAAACGACACCGTCCTCCTCTTCTTGTCTGCAACTGAATGCAAATTCATCGACATTATTCGAAGGAAATGGAAACCTTTTCGCCGCCGCCGCCTCAGCCTCCATGTCTGCCACTGCCTTGTTACAGAAGGCAGCTCAAATGGGTGCAACTGCAAGTAATGGTAGCCTCAATTCTCCATTAATGGGGAAAACTAGTTTCACTACAAGCATGGCTCCACCAACATTTGTTTCAATGCAAAATCAGAACATTAATAATGGAGAATTGACCAACCAGTTGATCATGCAGAAGAGTCAACAGGAAATTATCCAGACAGAGCTTTTCAATGCTGCAAATAATAATAACAATGGAGGGATGTTTTCAGGGGTTTTTGATCAAAATGCAGTACTTTTGAAGAGTATAGAGAATGAACATCATCAACTTGGTGCAAGTTCAAATAGTAATAATAGTACTAATACCCCAAGAAGCAATGGAGGAAACCCTTTGTCAGGGTTTAATGGAGATATGATGACAGTTGATTTCTTGGGGATTGGGGGATCAAGACCAATTGCAAGGAATTTGCTTGAAAAACAGCAAGATTTGGAGTTTGGAGGAATTGGACAGGCAAGGCTGCAAGGGTTGAGTCATTTTCAGCAACATGCAGCCTTGGAGAAACCAATGTGGAAAGTCTAAAATAATTAGAGTATATAGCTAAGCTATATATAGAACTCCACTTTGCTATTATTTCCCTTTCTTTATTTCTAAGTTAATGATATATATATATTCTTGTAGCTAGCCATGGATAATCTTTAAAAATCACAATGGTCTTGCTAAAGAGCAAGGCAAAATTAGCATTTTGGCTAAGTTTCAAGCAATAATTATATATTTATAGGCCTATCTATATGAAACATAACTTGGTGCATGCCCCATGATTTTGCATTAAAATTTTTCCTAGGTGATTGGTCACAAAGAAAAGAGAAGAAAACTTTTCACGTTTTGCCTTTACAATCAATTGAGAAATGAGAAAGCAAACGAGCATGTGCAGCAGATTACTTTTACTTTTCTTTGCCCTTTTTGTTCCTCGATTGATGACCCATCGACGCTCATCGTCGGCCTCATGTCGTGCTTCCATTGGACCACTTCGCCCAACTATGACCCTTAAGCCCAAATAGTAAAAAGAAGAAAAATACAAACCCATCAAGCCTAAAAAAATTATAAAAAAGAGGCCCAAAAGTAAAAACAGTGGCCTTTTTATACATTTGTGGCTATGAGCACCCCATGAAACCAAAGAAAATGAGAGCCACCAGAACTGGATAAGCAGCATTGCCAAAAACTTGATAAATCATAACAAAATTTTTGTTTGTTTAATCTAAAGTTACCAAAGGAACATAAATTGGACCGTTAAGGTGCCTTAAACTTGCATATATATAGTCTTATTTGGAGCGTAATCCTAGCCAAGAAGAGGTGAAAATGGCATTTCAGCATTATGCATGCAAATATGTTTCCCTAAACAAAATTTACATGACACAATCACCCAATGGCCAGAAGTCTCCGGCGGAGGAATTTGCACCGCTTGCCACCACATTCAGGCGGCGCCTCCTTGTCGGTGTCGGTTCGGCATCTCTAGTAGCTGTTGGTGCAAATTTTGGTGGCCTAACAAGTTTTCTTCTAGGGTTGGCACCAGAGAGTGGTCGAAATTTGAAGCTTGATGTGCTTTATCCAATCCAAGGATATAGTCGTCGCATTGAGAATAATGAAGGATTTGGTTAGTAAGTTCTATTAACCTCATTTCATCAAACACTTTAGCACTTAATTTCTATACAATTGATTAGAAAATTTTGAATACAATTTGGTACTACAGAGTTCATATATCCGGCAACATGGGTTGGAGACCAGAGATTGCTATATAGAGCAGCTGAAAGATTGGAAAGATCACTTGATCCACTTCCAACCAACAGTCTAAAATCTGGCAATCGTCCCCGGAAGAATGTGAATGAACCAATTGTTGCATATGGTCCGCCCGGTTCAACGGGGGAGCTCAATGTTAGCGTCATTGTCTCACCAGTCCCTCTAGACTTCTCGTGAGTTAACTTATGTTACACGGATTCTTCACTTTCTGAGTTAACTTATGTTGTGCTGATTCTTCACTTTATGATATTCGCGAGAATGGGGCATTCAAAGTTTTTAGCCAATGGACTAATGCTTTGCTTGTTTTTTCTCGTAGGATCGAGACATTTGGAGGGCCAGAAGAGGTTGGAGAAGCTGTGGTTCGGACAATTACAGGGCAGCGCCGGGATGTTACAGGAACTCTGATAAAATCCAATGTCAGGGAGGATCCGGCGAAGAATGCAAAGTACTATGAACTGGAATTCAAAGTTGAAAGTCCATCATTCCAACGGCACAACGTTGCAGTTTGTTGTGCTCGTGGTGGTAGGCTTTTCACTTTAAATGCACAAGCAGCTGAGTCAGAATGGCCAAAGTATAAGTCAGCCTTCTACAGAATTGCAAATTCCTTCAATCTTACTACATGAAATCAAATGGACCTCTCGACAACCATTTGGTGTTGTCTTAACAAAGGTTGTCGAGGTTCTATGATGTCAGTGTTTTTGAGCTATTGTCTTGTCTTCAGAGGGAATTGGTTGAACAAATATACACTGATACATTACACAGTAGCATGCATCTAAATTATGATCTTATTGTCAAGAATTACAGTCTGATGGCTTGAATCCTTCAAGTGCCATAAGAATTAGAAGATTACATCTAAATACATTTATACATTATAAAATCCATCAGGTACCCACAATCTCCCATTGGAGAAATTGTATTTTCTATATCTAAATTACAATTACTATACAAAAATTCAGGCACAAGTTATCTGTCTTCGCTTGGCAACCTCCAGATTCTCGGAAACTGCTGCAGTTAAGTTAGGATCCTCGAATCCAAGCTCAGCACCCAGTCTGAAATGGGAGAAAGATTAGGAGTAGCCTCCGGCATAAGAGAAAGCAACAAAACGGGAAATGAGAATGATAGGGGATTGGAGACGCAAAATATTTAGGGGAGTAAGCTAAGCAACGGTCAAATATCCAGGACAACCTTTGCAAGACCAATCCCTAACTGAGTAATGAGTATATATATAACTTGTGTCTATAAGGAGAATGGCCAAAACGGAAGAATTTGTTCTTTTTCATCAGACTCCAATATGAGAAAGTTAAGGCTCTAATTACTTACTTTGGATCGAGCACCAATTTCTGGACCTCTTTAATAGCCGAACTAGCTGCATATAATGACATCTTTCCTACCTGCTTGAACACAATGGCAAAGTTAGTTAACTCACTAGGATGAACAGGCATAGAACTAAAATGATTTAAAATGACTATGGGAACTTGGCAAGCACAAGGAAAAAGAAAGCATCGCATGCTTTTTGGGAGAATTTTATAAGCCTGACCTCCAAAATTTGAAGTTTTCCGTCATGATCATTTGGAAGACAGCGAATCTCCTCAGCCAACCTTACAGCCTCCCCCACACTTTCAGGAGACAAGAAATCGAGTCCCAACTGAACAGTAGACTAAAAGGTCGATAACAAGGAGATTAGTACATTGAAGTATGCCTACATAAGCAAAGTAATAAACTTCTATATGGATATCATAAACTTAAATACAATAGAGTATGAGAATTTTTTTCTCCAGTCCTGTCTTCCAACTTAAGACGGTATGGGTGCATTCACCACATAAAATCTGAATGCATATTTTTCCGTTTACATTCCATAATGATGCACCTCCAATGGAAGAACATAATTTGTCTCAATAACTTTAGATTAGTTAATGCGAAAATTGGCCCCAAGATGGTGAATCATGCGACCATTCTTCAAAGAATACCAGGACAGAATTATCTCACTCAAATTAGTTTCAAACTCAAGACTAGTTTCCATATTAACAAATAACATTTCATCAGACGAGGTAGAAGATTATATCATATTGAGGAATTCTTCATGACATCAAAATCACCTTATATGCAGGATTTCCATTAAAATCATAAAGCTTATCAAAACATGGAAGGATTTGATCAGAGAGACCCACCTGGAGATTCCTTACTTGGAAAGGGCACCCAGCAGGGACAAAGATAGCTTGGCCAAAATGCTGTTCAAATGACCAAGGCACCACTCCTGTAAAAGCAAAGGAACAACTGTTAAGACTTGAACACAAATAATATTTTCTAATATTAATATTTGACATTAATTAATTGTCCTTACCAAATTCTTCCCTCAATTGTCTCTTGTGATGCTCATTCAGGTACACCGATTCATCGTACAGAGGACATATCACCTGAAAACCAAATAGAGAATCAGCAGCATGCACTTTTATACGAGAAAATGTGGAGTAGATTCTACAAATAGAGCATAAAACTTACCGAATCACTTATCACACTTTCAGTCTTCCCAAAATCCTTCCAGTACGTTCTCACATATTCATTCAACTTTTGAGCATCCTGTAGACGAAAGATGTCCCAACAAGCTCCCGCACGACTCTTTCCTGGAACATCCTTCCTACGCCCATTTAATTGTTCAAAATTTGCAGATTTTTCCGTAGCCATAGTAGTTTCACCTCCTTGATCCTCCATTTTATCATCCTCATCTTTATCAGATGTGCTCTCATATTCATCATTGATATTAGGTCCATCAAGTGATAAATCAGGTAACCCTTTCTCATCTGAACTCATTTCAGGATCCGCCAAAGAATTATTTGACTCAGATTCCCCATTGGATTTTTGTATGTCCATTTTTTCCTTCTGACCTTTTACCTTCGCTTCACATGTATGCACCAACAAATACACCTGAAAAGCACCACAACTTTCAATCGTACAATTTAGAGCAGAATATACAGATTTAATTTAGACATTAACTTTGGAAGCTAATCAACTTTGTTCTTGAATTCACTGTCTCTTTCAAATCAAAGATCAGAGCTGGTATTACAGGCACACAATTATTAATCTTTCAAATATGCAGAAGATTATACGACAAATGATAAGCCGTAGGCTATTTCAAGCATTATATTCCAGTGTAGAACACAGAGATTTAGTTCTTGGAAACACTTCAAGACATAAGTATAAAATACACATAGAAAGCTGTATTTGCAAATGCCCCTATATTAAAAAGTAATCATCCCGAAGTACTATTGACCACAATAGTAAGTTAATTAAGAGATTAACTTCTTCATTTTGTTAATTTTGCCCAAAAGTTAGTTAGGGACAGGAAAAGCAACTTACAAAAGTTAGTTAGGGACAGGAAAAGCAACTTACCATGTCACGCATTTTGAAATGGAGATTGGTTACCGAATCCCCTCTACCAAGCTCTTCATTGGTCCCATAAGATATATAAATCTTAGGTCCTACATCATTTTGCAAGGAATAATGGGGCAACTTTGCGGCAACATTTAAAAGACCCAACCTGGAATGGATGTACTCAAGTAAAGGAAGTTTACTGATAAACTCAGGTCTCTGGTACATTAAAAACTCTTCAGAAGCACCAGGAGAAGGCCAATCTTTCAACTTCAACAATTCAGGCCAACCATTTTCACGGGTGCATCCCTCTGAGTACCCTTTGATGAATTGACCAAGTTCAATATCAACCTGACATCATGTCAAACCAGACAGAACACATAAGAACGTGTTAACACATAATACCAATTACATTACCAAAAATTGAAGATCACACACAAATAACAAGTAGCATTTGGAGCCCACCTCAGACCAGTCTAAGCAATCTAAGGCCTTCACAATTCTGTTCTCATCTTTCATTTTCTCATCTGATGTCTCCTGGATTCCTCTCCAGATAGCCACTGGATCCCAGCTTGAAATGGATGAGCTATCACATACCTCCTTAACAATCACAGGTTTACCCCTGCCCCAATGCTTTCGAAAATCTGCAATCCCTTCTGCTTTGATATCTTGAGATGATGGGCAGTATAAAAGATTATCATCGCAACCTTCTCTGTCAGCAAATTGACAGAGCCTGGGATCATTCAATTCAATCTTTTCCAGACTTTCAACTTCATTAACCTTACAGCCACTAACCATTTCCTCCACATTCTTTACCAGTTTTGCAACCCAATTCATCTTAAAAATACGGTTTAGGTTCAATGAGTGATGACCACAGCCACCATACTCCATCGGTGGACATGGAATACTACCATCACTGTTTGCTTCCCAGCCAGAGAACTTATCCAAGAAATTCGGTTTCATTTTGGATGCTTGTCCCGAAGCAGTTTCTTTGTCTTGAGTTGTCTCACCAGCCTCGTTTCCAACTTCTTCAACCCCACCTGAAGATGCTCTGCGAAGGTCTTGACAGCAATGGAGGCACAGATCATACGAGCAATTTGCACAATGCCGGTGATAATCAATAATCGGGATCCTACAGAAATTGCTGCAAACAGACATAGTTAAGAAATCTAAGCCTGTAGAACAACAGCCATGAGATGTGCTAGCCATACTTTTGCACATCTGATTACTAAACCTCACCAAAAATACAGAAAAATCAACTTATTACACTAATTAATTATATGAAACTTATTGAAAATAGCTTGTAAATGTTTTTAAGTACCAGCACATCTGCTCGTCGGCATTCACCTTAGTCCTAGGAAGATCTATTTCCATACCTGAAAAAACATTAGAACAAGGGTTATATGATCATAGTTAATCTCTGTAGAAACTTGAGCTCAAAAACCATTCAATCAACAAGTTTCTTACCACGAAGTTTTCTTTCCAGTTCCACTTCAAAACACTGTTCCTGATGGATCTTCTTAACAACAGGAAGCACCGAAGACAAAAGACTGTAGTGATACTGTAACTTGTCCAGGACAGGAATTTCTCGTATCCTTACCTGAATTCAGAGAAAGTAAATTATCTTCAACTAATTAAACTATTAACTCTGCAAAGGTACTATATATCATTCAGATATGTAAGCCCTTTAAATTAGTGAAGAAAATACCTTTATCATGTTATCACTTCGTAAGCATGCCTTGCAATTACAGAAACCACGACATGCAGGACAAGCCTTCTCAAATTCTTCCACAGGGATGTTTGAGTACCTATAAGTTAAGCATAAATACTTGTTCACAAGTTGAAATCTGGGGCTGTTTATCTAAAGTTTCAACTCACCATGTAGAAATACAGATATCACAATATCCTCTCTTATCGCATTTAAGGCATGAAGAAACTTTCTCTCTATCATTTCGCCGGCATTGATGGCAAGTTTGCCCAACAAAAACCTCTTCAGAGGACTCTTCAGAGTCATCCTGAAAACCGAGACATTAATATCTATGTCAGAGAAATAAAGTAGGGGGACAGAAAAAAAGAAACAAAGTAAAAATCATCATAAAGCATGAATTTAACCCTGCAATATCTTTAGAGAAAAGCATCATCACAACCTTGTCAATAGCCAATTAAAAAACACAGAAAAAACACCTCTCGTAACAAGAAAAAAGCAACAGTAATTCCAATAGTTGCATAATGTACTTTGGAAGTTGACTCACCGGCGTCACCGCTGCCATAGCAACATCATCGTAGCTTCTCTGTGATCTGTTCTTGGATGAATCCGCAGCAGAAAAAGATGGTGTCTTATATGACCTCCAACTCTCTTCAAAGGGTGAGTCATCTCTTTGATAATCTTCTTCCACCTTTAAAGAATTGCGTGCTGAGAGATTCCTCATAGGAGGTGTCTCGGGTGAATACTGAATTTGCTTTTTCGGAGCCTTCTCTTTACTTTTCTTCCCCGAAACAGGAGGAGGATAGTCTTCGACTTTCCTACTAATAAGTGGCACATCAAAGTCATCACTCTTAGTGTCTGGCTGCACCTCAGGTTCAACACCCAACTTCCTCTTCTTCTTAAGGCTAGCTCTTAATGCAGAATTCGCAGCTCTCCTCTTCGCCTGTATATAATGTTTTTCGCAAACGGTTTTGTCTGGCATAGACATGGCAGTACACCTCCATTGCTTCCCATCCGACCTTTTGCAACGCAAATCATCCGGAATCCCAACATTATCTTCAGCATTCCCTGACCCTGATCTTGGATGATCCATTGAACTCACTTTGCAAACAAATCCAATAGCAGTAAAGCAAACACAAATTCAACCTAGAAACAGTTTAACAAAGTTAATAAAAAGTGCCAACGAAAATCAATTGAGTCACCATTATACCAGAACGCCCAAACTAAACAATTGAGTCAATCAGGAAAATAAAGAAGATTGGCATTGTATATAACACATAAACAAACAAACAAAAGAAGAAAGCAAAACCCAAACAATGAAGAATACTAAGATAATTCAAACAATTAATCAATCATGTAAACTTATCAAAGAAAACCCATATTCTTAAACCCAGAAGCAACTCAAAAATCCCCAAGAAATTGACAATTAACAAAAAATTACGAAAGAAAGCAGAACAGTGAAGTACCTGAGAGAGGCTAGGGCTTTGAAAGAGGAACAAGCGGAAGAAGAGAAACTTGAAGAAACATATGCTTATTTAAAAATCCCAAGAAAACTCCGAGTTTTTCTATAACCAGAAGAAACAGTCGTTGGGATCGCGCTGTTACTTGAAGGTCCCGTTTTTTTCCCTTCTGCTTTCGTCTCCTTGTTGTGTTCGTTTTTTCTTTTTCTTTTGGCTTTTGTTTTTGTTTCTGGTTATTTCAGACATAACTCTCTGTGAAAGTTCACCGTCACTAGTTTAACTAAACAACTGTTAACTCCTGCGGCCGTACCATAATACTTTCAACACTAGCCCAAACTAAAAGAATGTCAAAATTACAAAATTGGCCCCTTATTTTATTTTCCTATACCCAATTTTTTTTTTAATAATATTTGAATGAAAAAATATTTTATTATGATATAACATGTGAAATATATCATTCTTCCAATCTAAATGTGGTATATAAATTGCATTACCTAGTTTTTCTTTTTAAGTTTTTTTTTATATAAAGAGCATTTACTATTGAAAAAAGCATTTCACATGTTTTTTTGATTGTTGGAAAATGTTACCTTCAATGACATTTTGATATGATATATATTCTCAATGTAGATCAGCTCTAGTATGATAAGATGATAGTATATGCTAAATGGATTCTTTACTTTAATTTGGAGTACATAAGGTGTTGAAAATTCAATTTAGTAGCCTAAATTAGGCAAGCCTATCATATCATTCTCAAGTAAATGCATAAGATCAACTTGTAAAATAATAGTTTGGTATAACATATGAAGTCTATAAACTATATGTATGCCTAACTTTGTGATGCTACGAGTAAGACATGTTTAAGAAAGATTACTTGTTTGATTAGGATCAAGATATTAAAAAAAAGTGAAATCGCTTTTTGTTTTTTTTTAAGGATCAAATAATCCTATTGAATTTTGACTAATTTGAAGTTGAATTGCATCAGATTTCAAATAGAGGAATCTCTGTCGACACATATTTTATCAATTAACAAGAATTGACACCCTAAAATTTGATTAAGAAACATTAAACTATTTTCACTCGACTCAACAATTTTTGATAAATCCCTTATAAAATACTTTGACACGAAAAATAGAATGAAAATTTTTATCATTATATAAGGTTTCAAAATTGTTAGAAGGTTCTAAATTTATTTAAATGCCTTTGGTTTAGTAAATATAACATTTAACAAAATTTTAATCAGGGAATTATGTGTTTTTTATTGTACAATAAATTCATGATTTGGAAATTTTTCATTGAAAGAAAAGATTAGTGGATGCCAACAATTATGGTCATTGTTAGTTAAAGCGGTCTTGGACCGCTCTTATGTACCAAAAAAAGATGCCAACATAGCAATCTGTAACCTAGTAATTTTTAAGAACAGAAAGTTTAGGAAAATTTTCACAATTAACTAAATCTTCAAGGAGCTTTGGTGCAATTACTATATTCTTCATATTTAAATTTGGGCACGTTGACTTTTGATATTTTCAGTTTCCCCTTTATATTTTTATTTTTCGCAATTTACCCCTTTAATTAGAAGTAATTATAAAAGACTTCTTTAATAATTAAAACAAAACTTAAAAGGAGTGAGATCCAAACTTCCAAAACCCAACAGGCCAACAGCCAAACACCACCTTTAAAACTACCTTACAATTTTTTAACATTTTGTTTTGTCACTCGGAAAAATAAAACATTTCTCGAGTCTTAAACTTCACACAAATCTGATACGTATATAAATCTCAGATCAAATCGAAATCTGCAAATACAGAAGGGGATAAAGGGAAATGGCGACCATGGCGAGGGCAAGCTCTGGCCTCGCTTACCCGGAGCGATTCTACGCCGCGGCTTCTTACGCTGGTTTCGACGGATCTCCTCATTCCAACGGCAACGACGTTGGCTCCAGGTTCTCTAATGAAGTCGCTTTGATCCTATACGCCTTATATCAGCAGGTAAATTTCACCATTCTCATTTCCATTTCTCTCTATTTCATTGGATCCAGCCTTCTCCGATACGTCTACGATTTGTTTTGTCGATTTTTCTTTATTTCTTTTATTGCATTTCCAGAAATGTTAGTATACTTGATTTCAGTTTAGGATTTTGTATATTTGATTACGATTTTATGTAATTTGTATGTTTTCTCGGAGCTTTTAAGTGTAATTTAGCTAGATCTGGTTTTATACTCTGAAATTCAAGGCAATTCGCATGTTGATCTTTGGAATAAATTGAATGCTATTTGTTTTTTATTTGGAATAGGAAAATCATGTAACATTACCTTACTACTTTGCTGCATTGATATGTGATTTACAGGCTTCTGTAGGACCTTGTAATGTTCCAAAACCAAGTTCATGGAGTCCTGTCGAGCAAAGCAAATGGAAAAGGTCGGCGAGCTCATTTTCCACTTTGTTTATATCTTAATTGATGGTGCTTCTTGTTGTTATATGGAATTGAATAATTTCATGTGTGTGTTTGCATGCGTGCTTATGCTTGGATATTTTAGTTTGGTATGGTTATGCTCAGGATGTTATTATTTCAATCCATGTACTCAAAACTGCTGTTTATGATAGAAATATAGATTTGGAGAGATGTAAATAGATAGTTTGATATGACTGTCTAGTTACATATGTATAATGCCAAGGTCTAGGTGGTCAGGGGCAATTATAGGTTAGATGGATATTGTTTATGATATTTTCGTTTCATTTCTTTTTTATCTTCTTGATTAGTGTCACACTCGTAAAGCTTTTTTATTACTAATGCAGCTGGCAGCAGCTTGGAAACATGGCTTCTACAGAAGCTATGCGTCTCTTTGTGAAAATATTGGAGGTACATGCCGATAACATCTTGATTTTTTGTATCCATATGAATCAATTTATTTTGATATAGTTATTCTCAATTTTATTTATTATATTATTTTTTTGAATTCTTTTACAGGAAGAAGAACCAGGATGGTATTCAAGGGCATCTAACTCTGTTTCGGAGCCTGTTATAGATGTACAAATGAATGTGAGTAAGCTGTTTGTTTCACGATTATGATTGGGTGACTTTACCATTTTAAGGGCATCTAATTCCGTTTGAGAGTTCTCAAGCTTTTCAATACATTTTACACCATGTTTTTCGAACAGTTTACTTTGATTTTTCCTTTGGTGTATGTTTTATAGTTCTTTTTATCCACCTGTACTTAAACAATTTGAAAGAGGAAAGCCAAGTTGATTGATAAGAGGTCCATGTATCTGGTAGACTTGTTGTTCTCTGTACTTACGTTTACCTCTTAACTTGTTTGCATGTTCATAGCATAATTCAAAAGCTGAGCATATCATTGAGAATGGAAATTCTTTTCCTGAGACAAAGACCATTTCCACTGAAAATGGAAGCCTGTTGGAAACTCAGGACAAGGATGTTGTCTCAGAAGGCCTTGGTTCAGTTGTCGTCTATGATCAATGGATTTCACCTCCAATAACTGGTCAACGTCCCAAAGCCCGCTATGAGGTATTGGCATTTCTATTGCTCAAACACTAGTCCTTTATTTTCTTGCCTTTTCCCTCTGAAGAATGTTTACTCTTTTTTTCTTCAATCAGCATGCGGCAGCAGTTGTTCAGGATAAGATGTACATATATGGTGGTAACCACAATGGTCGTTACCTAAGTGACCTTAATGTAAGTAGATCGTTTACCTCTACATGCACCAGCATGCTTCATGACATGTATTCTTTTTATTTGGTAATACTCTATTAATGTATGGTTTTGGACCTGAACTACAATGTAAATTTATGTCAATTCTAAGTCTTTAGTCTGAAGAAGCTTTGAAATTATTCTTTGTATTATACTCATGCATCAGTATAACTACAGGTTTTAGATTTGAGAAGTTGGACTTGGGCAAAGGTTGACTCTAAGGTTGCACCTGAGTCAGCTGAATCACCATCTCCAGTAAAGTTTGCCCCATGTGCTGGTCATTCTTTGGTTAGTAGAGAACTGATTTTCCTTTGAATTTGCTTTTACTTCTCCATAGCGGATTTCTCTAATGAAATATGCTTATTTCTTTAGTATCTATTTGCTGAAGTTCTTGTGTTGATGCTGGTTGTCTTTTTTATTGTTAATCATTGAACTCTCTCTCTCTCTTATTTTTTGTTGATCATTTTTTCTTATAGATACCTTGGGAGAACCAACTTCTTTCAATTGCTGGCCATACGAAGGATCCTTCCGAATCTATCCAGGGTACTTGTTTCCACCCCTTGAAACAATTTCCAATTAGCTGAGGTTCTATTCTTCCGACTCCTTTTTCTGGATAGCTTATTCTATTGTTCTGTATTCTTGTGGCAGTGAAGGCATTTGATCTGCAGACTGGCACATGGTCAATGTTAAAGACTTATGGCAAAGCACCGGTATTTATTTGTTCTTCCTATTAACTACCTTCCTCACCCCTGTATTAACTCAATGTATTAGCTAATTAAACTCAGGGGGTTCATGTTTTTCTGCTTTATACAAAGAATAAGACCAGCCTTTGGTTTTTGAATGTCTATGAAGTAATGACTGCTGGTAATTCATAATAATGTTTATTGGCTGGAAATGTTTACCTAATAGTTTTGAAATATATTGATATGCTTAAGTAAAGGCTGGAGGAAAACAAAAATGTTTGTTTAATATGTCTGCTTATGTAAATTTGTTTCCCATTATCTTCCCCATGCTAGCTTCTGATGGTTTTTTGGATCCTCACAACCCCCCCACCCCCTCTCAATATGCTATTAACATTTCCTAACTTCTGTGAGTGCCTTACAGGTCTCACGTGGAGGTCAATCTGTGACGCTTGTTGGAACAACCTTAGTCATATTTGGTGGACAGGATGCAAAGCGGACACTCTTGAATGATCTATATATACTTGACCTTGAAACCATGACCTGGGATGAAATTGATGCTGTGTAAGTTTATTTTTTGGAAATTTTACTCATGTGCTATGGTGGTTGTGGCCAAAACCCCACTCCTAGTACAACTTTTCATTTGAATTTCAACCTGGCTAAGATTAGCTTGTGATCAAAATTGAATTAATGATAGGTCAACTTCATTAACATTAAGATTTAAGGCTTAATCTTTGAATACCTAAAATTTTAAGTGTGAATGATTTTGAAGTACAGGTCCAAATTGCTCTGCGTAAATGTAATTGAATTCTTATTATTAGATTTGAGCTTAGTTTCTACAACATGAAAAGCTATTTACAAGTGTAAATTTATGAAGGATAAAATTATTTAATACTGACACTGTTCTTTTACATTATAGATTCGAAGTGTGTGATTGGAAATTTATTCCTCAGTAACTCTTAATATTTTTTTTTTATCTTCATTGTCATGCAGGGGAGTGCCTCCATCACCGAGATCTGATCATGCTGCTGCAGTACACGCAGAGCGTTACCTTCTTATCTTTGGTGGAGGTTCACATGCTACTTGCTTCAATGATTTGCATGTCCTTGATTTGCAAGCTGTAAGATAATAATTCTTGTGTTTATGCAACTGTTTGTGTGAGGAATCTGTATCTCTATCTCTCATTTATTTTTGGATTTTTAGATGGAATGGTCAAGACCCACACAACAAGGTGAGATACCAACTCCTAGGGCTGGTCATGCGGGTGTGACAGTTGGGGAGAACTGGTTTATTGTTGGTGGTGGAGACAATAAAAGCGGTAAGTGCCTCACTTCAAAACTAAGTAGAAGATTATCATTATTATTATTGTTAATTTGACCTAGACCTCCAAGTAAATGTTTAGTTTTAGTGTTAATCAACATTTTATATGAAGATAAGACAAGGCTTGATGGAATCTCAGTTGATTGGGTGGAAAGCTTACATGTACTGATACTCCTTAGTCTTCATTGCTTGTCCTATTATCTTCTTGCAGGGGCATCAGAAACTGTTGTCCTTAACATGTCCACCCTTGTTTGGTCAGTTGTGACATCAGTTCAAGGGCGTGTTCCTCTTGCCAGTGAGGTATTTACATTTTACCAATTCTTGTTGCCTGTAGAAGGCTATGGATGTCGCAATCTCTATTGTGGTTGCATAATATAATCGTATCTGAATCGGTAATATGAATGTGTCGGTAATGTTGCAATAGTTTATCAGTGTCAATCAACAAGGAATGCTAGAAAAATGTATGTAAATTAAGTAGACTTTATGCATTTACTTTTTCTTAAATGTAGTGATAATTTGACTGGTCATTATTAACTTTTTGATCATGTTAATTCTCTATAACTTGGCTTCATCATATATGCTCTTTTCTCTAGTTGTATGTCATACACTGCTCATATGCTACAACATTGAACAATATATATAGTTGTGGTCTATCAGTCCTAATAAAATGGCAGATAACTTCCACTATCAGTGATTGAAGTTGTGAAAAGCTTTTTCTGATTGATTGTCTTTTATTGTAGGGCTTGAGTCTGGTTGTGGGCTCCTTGAATGGTGAAGATATACTTATATCTTTTGGAGGATATAATGGCCGTTACAACAGTGAGGTAGAGACAGTTTTAGCCTCTTTATATAATGACTTAATGGATCTTTTTGTTTTTATTTGACCTTTCATGTTTTGCTGTTAGGTTAATGTTCTTAAGCCAAGTCACAAGTCAACCTTGCAATCAAAGATGATGGAGGCTCCTGTTCCTGATAGTGTTTCTGCCGTGCATAATCACACAAATCCTACCAGAGATCTGGAGTCCGAGTTTGAAGTTGGTCAAGAGGGGAAAATACGAGAAATTGTTATGGATAATGACTCAGAGACCATGGTATATAATATTTTGATTCTGCATTTAACATTCAATTTATTTACACAGACATTAGAAACGTGCTGATTGAGATTTGAGATCTTCTGGTACAGAGCACACACTTGATCTATGCATGTCTTGAATGCTGTTGACTGATTAATTGGATATAAGCAACATCTTTAAATTTGTGTTTGAACCCTATGCCACTTTTTTGAGTCTGAAGTTGCGACTTACAACTTTGTAGCAAATAGTTGTTAAGATTGTCAATTCATTTCTTCTACTTAAGCCTAGAGTATATGCAGAAACCTAAAGGTGAGGAGACTCGTGAGCTCCATATGGCAAAACTCAAGTCAGAGAAGGAAGAACTGGAATTTTCACTGAACAAGGAGAAGTTGCTGACTCTTCAGCTAAAGCAAGAACTAGCAGAAGCCGAGACTAGAAACACTGACTTGTACAAGGTAATTTCTTCATGTGTTTGATGGCAGTTGATGTAATTCTGTGACTATATTTTCTGTTGTTTGTTCTGTAAGTTTGAAAATTGTGGTCTGTATATTGGCTTAGAATTTGTTTCTCACCAAATTCACATTTACATCTTAGGAGCTCCAATCTGTACGCGGTCAACTCGCTGCTGAGCAGTCCAGATGTTTCAAATTAGAGGTACGTTCGAACTAAGAGACTAATATTACCAAGTATTTTCTTAATCCAACAATTCTATGACTCTTATTACAGAACTCTACTTGCTTTTAATGGAAAGCCTCTTATTAACTTCTAATATCCTTCCATTAACAGGTTGATGTCGCGGAACAGCGACAAAAGCTTCAGACATTGGAAACACTACAAAAGGAGCTTGAACTCCTGCAGCGACAAAAAGCAGCGTCTGAACAAGCTGCCTTAAATGCAAAGCAGAGGCAAGGCTCAGGTGGCGTATGGGGTTGGCTAGCTGGAAGCCCTCCAGAGAAAGACGACGAAATCTGAAATTTGAGAAGCCTGATAAAATAGTGACTGCTAGAGTTTTATTTTCCATTGATCAATTTTTTTTGGGGGTCAAATATAATTTTGTTTACTTTAACCTGGTTCTTTCTTTGATGGGAATAATAAGATATATCTAGTTTTAGCCTGAATGTGAACCCCATTTGGGGGGGTTTTTGCATGAATACATGTCTGAGTAGATTATAGTTTCAGTTTAAATATATATAGTTACATATATGGCAGTTGATGATGCAATATTTTTTTGTTTTATCAAAAGTTTTACCAGAATTTCAATTTGTATTCCAAAGTTGTATGTTACTTTGTTACTTGAGTTATAAGTATAGGTTTCATTTGTTTTGTTTGCCAACAAAATCTTGTTACGTGGATGGTTTTATCACTTTATCGTTATTAATTATGGAAATTTGATGATTTAGTTGGTTATTATATATATACAACTAAGATAGCAAGAAGTTCTAACTTTTCCAATCATCGACCTTTTCTGTTTTTTTGGTTTAACGAAGTCTTGATGTTTTTTTTTTTTTTTTTTTCATTACAAAGGTGGGGAGGGGGAAGGGAGGGCAAGGGTTTGAACCCCTACCCTCCATAACTTTTTGAGGCCTTGATCAATAGGGCAAAGCCTTAAGTTCTTGATGCTAATCTCTTATGGGCTAAAATTTTCTCAATAAATATATTTTCGAGGAATGGATCCAAACCGACTTTAAGCCCAATTATATTAATATTTTTTTGATAATTAAGCAATTTATTACCCAAAAAGCATAAACTTGCTTATAAGTTTACAATCATGGAATCATGATGACAGGAAACACAAGAAACAAAGAACAAGAGAGAAAAAAAAGCTTAACTAATTCCTAAAACATTTAAGCCCCAGTTCTGACAAAGCCTCCTATTCACATACTCAAGTGAGACTCCAACAAGGCCATGAAGCTTAAATCTGATCATGTCTGCAATTTTTCCAAATACCTCCTCAGTGGACTACTGCTACCCTTTGAAGTATCTAGAATTCCTCTCCAACCCAATTTGATAACAGTAACAAGTCCATGCAAGTTTCCCCTTAAAACCTTTTATACCCAATTCAATTCATAATCCAGTCTTGTGCTTGTCTTGAGAAACCACAAGTTGAAAGAACCTTTTGCCAAACATCTTGAGAATAAGAGCAAGTAAAGAAAGCATGATCCCTACTCTCATCATGATTGCCACACAACAGACATTCTGTAGAATCCATATCGACACCCCATTTTAATAACCTATCTCTAGTAGATAATCTATTGAGGACTACCAGGACTACCAACGAAGAGATAAAGGAACATTTAGGAATATGAAGGGGAAACCATATCAACTTTTGCCAAACTGCTTTACCTTGCTTGTATCTGAGCAAATCATATGCATGAGCAAGGGTTTATACATATACATATATATAAATATAAAATATTAATCTCTAGCCAAAAAAAAAATATATAAATAATATTAATCTATATATATGAAAAAAAATTCACTTGTCTATATAGAATACGACTCGATAGATAGTGCTAATTACATTCAGTAAAAAAATAAAAAAAAATACTGCTAATTACAATAAGGAAGGTGATTAGTTCTAATGACAGGATTGCTTTTGACTTTGATTCCACCGCTTTCATCAACCCCTTAACTATATAGAGCGGGTACGTGTGTGGATTGTTATGGTTTGATTGACGTCGATTGCTTGTTTCCTTGTTTTCAGAAGAAACATCTATATAATAACAAAACTGAAATCTATCGTGTCGACGTTCAATCTTGGTGAACCTTTTAGTTTTAGTATTGAAGTAAACAAATCCAGAATTACCCATCATAATTAATAGTTTCTCATCTCGAACGTTCTTCACATAAGTTTCTGTCAACTCATGACGACCTACCTTTCTCAACAAGTTACTAAAATCAATGCTATATTCCTTAACCCAAGTGAAGTTGTCAAAATCTTTCAAAACCCACATGTCCATAACATGATCATCATGTCTACCAAAATTGGTCAGCCAAAGATTTTGTCTTAATTCCACCAACTTGAATGATTCTGGATCTGCTTCTTCAGGAGTAGGCAAGATTGAGAACTTTTCATCTTCCAAATTGAATGACAATATGTAGAAGCTAGAAAATACCAATCAATAACTCATGAACCAAAACATCAGAAAAAACTAATCTTATTCAATTCACCAAAAACACAACGCACAGATTTTTGCCAAACTAAGCCGACGACATGCGGCTGCAAAACCAAAACTCTCTTTTTGTTTTTTTTTCACTTTCTTTTTTTAAAACATAAACTGACGGCACATGTTTTGCTTTTATACATAGGGTTTAATTTGGAATTAATCCTATGCACTCACCCACACACAAATTCTTGTAACACACCAATAAGAACATGACACATAATTAAATTAAATAGGCTTGGTTTAATTAAACCTAACATAGCCTCCCTTAAACCAAGTCTTCAAGCTTCACCATGCCAAGCATCTTCTTCAGCTTCAAGAACACATCCATCTTCAATGGCTTCGTAAAGATATCAGCAACCTGCTCTTCAGATGAGCAAAACTCAACCGCGATCTCATTGTCTCTCACCAAGTCTCGAATGTAATGATACTTGATGTCAATATGCTTGCTGCGACCATGAAACACTGGATTCTTTGTCATTGCAATTGCTGACTTGTTGTCACAAAACATCTTTGTAGGCTTCACCTGTTCATGTTGTAACTCACTGAGCATCCTTCGCAACCATACAGCCTGTGTAGCACAGCTTTGCTGCTGCAATATACTCTGCCTCTGCAGTGGACAGAGCAACCACCTGTTGTTTCTTATACAGCCAAGAGAACACACCGGTTCCAAGATGGAACGCAAAACCAGAAGTACTTTTCCGCTTTTCAACATCACCTGCCCAATCACTATTTGTATATCCAACCAGCTCCACATCATTAGTACAAGAATAAAAAATACCATCACTAAGTGTACCTTTGATGTATCTCAAGATACGCTTAGCTGCCTGCAAGTGAGATTGCCGCGGATTCTCCATAAACCTGCTAATTATCCCCACACTATACATGATATCAGGCCTCGTAGCTGTCAAGTACCGCAAACTTCCAACTGAGCTCTTGTAATTAGTTGCATCAACTAACTCACCACTGCCATCTGACACAAGTTTCAACCTTTCTTCAATAGGAGTCAAAATAGGATTGCAAGACTCCATCTTGAACTTCTTCAAGACATCACCAGCATACTTTTTCTGCGAAATAAATATACCAGCATCTGTTTGTTTCACCTCAATACCAAGGAAGTAAGACATCAAACCCATATCAGTCATCTCAAACTGAGCAATCATGGCCTCCCTGAAACTCACTAACAACTTTGGATTATTGCCAGTGAAAATTAAATCATCCACATACAAGCACACAATGATGATATCACCCTGCAAGTTAGATTTTACATACAAGGTATGCTCATATGGGCACCTATGAAAACCATGATCAAGAAAGTAAGAATCAATACGAGTATACCATGCTCTAGGCGCTTGTTTCAATCCATACAAGGCCCTTTTCAACTTGTAAACCTTGTCTTCTTCCCCCTTCTTAACATAACCTGGAGGTTGTTCAACATAAACCTCCTCCTCAAGAACACCATTCAAAAAAGCAGACTTAACATCCATTTGCATAATTTTCCAACTATTCTGAGCAGCAAGTGAAATAACCATTCTAACAGTATCAAGTCTAGCAACAGGTGCAAATACCTCAAAAT
>AWUE01014525.1:0-52745 GCA_001974825.2 Corchorus olitorius
ATCAGCAATCTTCTCATTCTTTTCTTGTTGAAGCAGCTCAAACTGCCTCCTATATGTCTGCAACTTCACCCTTTGAACTGGTGCTACACCTTGATAAGACTCAATCAAAGTATCCCAAGCTTCTTTTGATGACTTCACGTTAATCAGCTTCTGAAAGACTGACATCTCAACACTCTGCATTATATGGTGGATAGCTCGATCATCTTTCTTGCGAAGATTTTTCAATTCCTGCTTCTGTGCAGCTGTCCAACCAGTAGTATCTTCTGGTTGAACGAATCCCTCCTCAACAACTTCCCACAAATCTAATGATTTTAAAAAAAATCGCATCTGCACAACCCACTCTTGAAACAAGTTTTTACCATCAAATTTGATTGATGGAGTTTGCACATACTGCATATTCGTAGCCATCAGGATCTTATGGCGACTGATACCAAATGTAGAAGCTAGAAAATACCAATCAATAACTCATGACCCAAAACATCAGAAAAAACTAATCTTATTCAATTCACCAAAAACACAATGCACAGATTTTTGCCAAACTAAGCCGACGACATGCGGCTGCAAAACCAAAACTTTCTTTTGTTTTTTTTTCACTTTCTTTTTTTAAAACATAAACTGATGGCACATGTTTTGCTTTTATACATAGGGTTTAATTTGGAATTAATCCTATGCACTCACCCACACACAAATTCTTGTAACACACCAATAAGAACATGACACATAATTAAATTAAATAGGCTTGGTTTAATTAAACCTAACACAATATTTCATCTCCATGATTTTTAATCCTTGAATTAACCCTTGAATTAGGTATCTTCCAATGCACCATTCCATTAGCCAATACTGCAGGGCTATCCTCCAAAAAATAAGGGCACCCCCCTTCTAATACCCTCCATGAAGAACAACAATCAATTATGTTAGTGCTACCATAATAATTATTACTTATGGTTAAGACCTCAAATCCATTCTCATATTTATTTTTGATGTCAATGTCAAAGAAGCATCTAACAACTTTGTAGACATCTTTAGATGGAAGGTAGCCAAACCCAGCGCAACTAGCATCTAATCCAACATCAGAGCCCTTCGGCAACTCAACAAATTCGTAATTGCTTGGGTTGCAAACATAGATGTGATCGGGAGTTAAAATACATACAAGATTATGATGAGAAGGTAACAAATAGATATTTTTCCACCAATGAATTTTGATTTCTTGAACAAATTGACTGATTTTTCGACCTTCGTGATCATGTATAGATAACATGATTTCTTCTTTTACTCCTCCATCGAGAATTGATCTTGCCCTTGGAATTGGATCATGTAATAAAGCTAGGGAAATCGAAAAGGGATTTTTGGATGATTTGTGATAGTGCAATTGACGAAAATAAGGACTAGTAAGATGATTGAGAAAAGTTTTCGATACACACCTGAATCTAGCAATACTCTTTGCAGGTAATCTAGAAAATATATCATATAGAATATCAAAGTTTAGCTCCTCACCCTTCATTAGCTTCCTTGCCGCAGCCATGATTGAATATCTCTTCTTGAATATTTTAACTCTTCTCGCTTTGAGTTTTGATGTAAAATTCTTTTTATACTTTAGGGTTTATATTTTTATTTATTTATTATTTATGTTATAAATAATAATCGATTAATTAGCAAAGTTCGGCCGATGTATGTCAATGGGCTTGGTTGACTTCGTATTTGGTCAAACCCAAAGCCCCAAAAGTCTAAACAAAAATGGGCTTCCTCAGTTTAACTTGATATAATTTCTAAGATATTTCCACATTAACAATTGAGAGCGGCTAAGGTTACCTTCATCTCTTCTATTTAAAATTTAAACCGTGTAATAAATCTTTACCTCGTACTTGCCTTGTTGGTTGGGAGTTGGGACGTGTTCGATTTCGTACCATGTTGACAGCAATGCCTTTTCTACCAATTGTAGCTCAATTGCTCAAAAAGTGAGATTTTTGTGACTGGAGTTTCTGCAGAGTATATTGATGAGATGATTGCCAGAAACCGGCTTCAAAATTGGTAAGCTACCAGTTCATTATCTTGGGGTTCCTCTAGTTTCTAAAAGACTTAATTCTTTAGAATGTGCACCTCTCATTGACAAAATCACTGACAGAATTAATTCTTGGGTTGCTAGGCATCTATCTTATGCTGGGAGATGTCAGCTTATTCAATCAGTTTGGTTTGGCATGCAAAACTATTGGTGCATGAACTTTATTTTGCCTTAATCTATTATTGATAAAGTGAATCAGCTCTGTGCTAATTACTTATGGAAGGGCAATGTTGGTAGTAGAAGAGGTGCTAAAGTTGGTTGGAATCAAGTTTGTCGCCCAAAATCTGAAGGGGGCTTGGTTTTAAAGATTTGTTTTACTAGGATAAGGCTTGTATCATTAGAAATCTGTGGTTATTGTATACTCAGGATTTATCTGGGTATCTTGGGTGGAAGCTTATGTGCTCAAACAAAGAGATATTATATATGAATATTCCATTATTACAAAGATACAGCTGGAATTTCTAGAAACTTTTAAAGCTAAGGTTCTTGCCTTCTTGGTGCAACGGTTTGTGATTCAGGATTATCAATGGCCTTTTCCTGGAGACAAGTATAACATAGCTATGGTCTATGAGTGTTTTAAGGCATAAGCAAGACAAACAAAAATGGCAAAAGCCAATCTAGTTCCTACTTCACATACCAATATGCTCTTTTGTCTCTTGGTTGATAATTCTTAATAGACTTCCAACTAGGGATAGACTAGCAAAATGGGATGTTGAAGTGGAAACTAGTGAATGTTTGCTGTGGTCTTGCTGATGAATCTCATGATCATATGTTTTTCACTTGTGAATTCCCTAAATCTATTTGGCAGTAGGTATTACACACTTGTGGTTTCTCAAGATCAGCCATGAATTGGGATTATGAGTTCTCATGGGCCATTAAAGGTCTGAAAGGTAACTCTTTGCTCACTAAGATCCTTAAATTGAAATGGACTGCCTATTGTTATATGATCTGGAAAGAGAGGAATTCAAGACTTTTCTCTAACCAACAAAAGTCTACTAATGAAGTTTTTAGATTGATTGGTGATTCCATTAGATTGAAGCTGCATGGCTTGGGTGGAGTTGCTCCTATGTGAACAAAAAGTTCTGTAATAGTTGGAATTTAACAATTCCTAGTATCACTAGCTAGCTTGTTATAGTTTGTTGTGGTTTTGTTTTGTTGTAACCTGTTGCTTTTAGCATATTTTGTTCCTTTGTAAAAGCATTTTGCTTTTTTGCTGGGTAATAAATTGCTAATTATTAAAAAAAAAATCAAGCTTTATCTTTTCAATCTTAAAACCCAAACTTAAGAA
This sequence comes from Corchorus olitorius, assembly GCA_001974825.2. NCBI lineage: Eukaryota > Viridiplantae > Streptophyta > Magnoliopsida > Malvales > Malvaceae > Corchorus > Corchorus olitorius. Next base: position 3,351 of record AWUE01014525.1, read on the forward strand.
GCCCAAAAAGTCGTACGCAGTTGTCCCTGTTGGGAGACTCACCCACCATAACCAGATGCGTGACACAGGTCGGATCCGGATTAATCAGGACAAAACCTTAGATACCGAATGGGATAAAAAAAAGAAACCCAAAAAGCATGGACCTAAGGTCACGACCCATTCTTGACTTCAAAAACTGAAAAAAGCCCAATCTTGTGGAATTTATTTATTAGCAATAGCATGCCATTATTTATTTATGTTGAAATGTCAATGGCTGGCTCCTCGAAGCCTTAATGCCAAAGACTATATAGAATCTATCTTCTTATCGAAGTCATAACAACACTTGTACGGTTCCAAACCACACGCCACATACGCGTTTTCCCCCGCAATCGGAACGCTTTTGACCTGACTGCTGACCGTGTTATTTTTAGTCGATTAAGTACTTAATAATTACACCCAAATTATATAAATAAAATAATTAAAGAATCGAATTCATTTTTTCCCCTATCTAACTACCCAATTATTATCTTATTTATATATTTATTTTTGCTAATTATGGGATAATTAAGAAATTAATTTGAACTTATCTACTAGATACGCGGGAAAATCTTTCCCACTTTAAGGCGGTTTAAAGCCACCGATGCTTCCTGTTTCCTTCCCCTGTTTCTCCCCTGTCTTCTCTCCCTCTTTATATATTAAATTTTCTCTTCTCAAATTCCCATATTCAATCCAAATTCCAAATCTCAATCTTCAAAAAATCCCTCTTTTATATTCCCAATCAAATCCTCTTCAATCCTTATTAAAACCCTTTCTTTAGTGTGTTTTTTATTAATCAAAAATGGAGTGTCGGTCTTTAGAGATTACTGTTATTTCAGCCAAGGACTTGAAAGATGTCAATCTTTTCACCAAGATGGATGTTTACGCTGTCGTTTCGATCAATGGGGATCATCGTACTGCACAAAGAACTCCTATCGACAAAGATTGTGGTTCCAATCCTAAGTGGAATTACAGCATGAAATTCACCATTGAAGAAGCTCTTGCCCAACAGAACCGCCTCAACCTGAATTTCCGCCTGAAATCTGATCGGCAGCTTGGAGACAAGGAAATCGGCGATGTCGCTATACCCATCAAGGAATTGCTTGATCATAACAATGGGAACGGGAAAGGTGAACAGAATGTAAGCTATAATGTCAGGTTACCAAATGGGAAGCCGAAGGGTGTTCTGAACTTCTCCTACAAATTCGGGGAAAAGTTTGAAAAGGCGGTTCCGCAACCTCCTCAAGCGGCGGCAGCCATGGCGTATCCACCGCCACCAACTGGTTATCCAGGGCCCAGCACTGGGCACCCTCCACCGTCAGGAGCATATCCACCACCACCCAAGGGGGCGGCGGCAGCTGCATACCCACCACCTCCACAGGGGGCGGCGGCGACAGCTTATCCTTATCCTCCTCCGCCTGGCGCATATCCTCCTCCTCCATATGGATACCCGCCGCAAGGCCCGGCTCCAGGTTATGGATATCCAGGGTATCCACCTCAAGGTGGATATGGGTATAATAATACGCCGGTGATGCAGAAGCCTCAAAAGCCTAAGAGAGGTGGCATGGGAGCAGGGATGGGATTGGGGTTGGCGGCGGCGGCGGCGGGTGGATTGCTGGGTGGAATGTTGATTGGTGATATGGTTGGAGATGTTGTTGAAGATGCCTTTGATCCTGGTTTTGATTCCTTTGATTGTGGTTTTGATTTCTAATTTTTGTTTGCCAAATTTAGTCATTTTGGACTTGGAGACATCATATATGATTTTAGACTTATTTGTCATAATTCGTTCTTTTATTCTTCCTCTGATCTTGTAGATTGTTGAGAATGTAAATGGGGATATTTGGGTTTGTACTTTGTGACTTGAATTTAAATTCAATGCAATTCTTGCATCAATTTTTCTTTCTTGTGTATAGAAATGATTATTCTTTCTTGGGTATTAATTTCTTCTTTCGAAGAAAATAAATGATAAATGAATTGAATTTGACCGTACAATAGAACTCGAGAATTCCTACTACCATAGGGGCACCTAACAAAGCCACTCATTTTTTCCTCCAACCAAACAATTCTAGAGAGGATTGTTTTTTTTTATCCCATCTGGTATCTGACTAATCCGGATCCGACCCGCGTCGCGCACCTGGTTATGATGGGTGAGTCTCCCAACAGGAACAGTTGCGTACGCTAATTATGATGGGTGCAGCTGCGTACGCAAGGTCTCGAACGCGAAACCTGCTTAAACTGGAACAAACCGCTTACCACTTGATCCAACCCCTTATTAGTATTTTAGAGAGGATTGTGAACATGCATGTTTATAACTATTGTAATTATAATTGTTGTAAAATTTGTTGCATGCTTTGAATTTGACATTAGATTGAATTCATTCATGTATATGGAAATATAATTATCACTCCTAATCTAATTACATCCTCTTTAAGGCTAATTGACTTTTTCATTTATAGTAGAAAATATTTTTCCATCACCGATTAAATCTTCTCAAACAAAGGAAAGATTATTATACGAAACCATTCCTACCACAACAACAAAAAAGCAAATCCTATAGAAGATTGTAAATATGGTTGTTAACAAATCATTATACTAAAATGATTGGTGAAATTTAGAAAATACAGTAATGTTTATCTTATACTCCATATTATTTACTTATGTCAAATATACCAATGAGGTGTACCAAAACTTAAGTTGTTGGAAAAATTATTTAATTCGTCTGGGTGGATAATTAACCGACCCATGGGCCATCATATATATATATATACTAATATATATACTATATACTATATACTATATACTATATACCATAAATAAATATTATTTGAAAGATCCAAGGAATTTACCAAAGGCCCCTTTTGATGATTGATGAGGAGGCTCTATTTTAACTTTTTTTGTCCTTTTCTGTCTTTTCTCACTTGTCAAATTACTAAGAAGACCCTATGTTAGTTTCCAGCCAGTTCTTACCCTTGAGCCCTTTTTGGTAATTATCCTTTTTTTTTTACATAAATGTTATAATAAATCCTATCTCCATTATGGGTCGGGCTCCAGTCCAATACAGCCTTAATCCAGTAATTTCCAATATAGGCCAGGATTACTGCCACGTTGCCAATTAAGCTTTCAACGGATAGGATGGAAAGGCTCGGATTGACGCCACGGTGTAATAGGACTTGAAATTGAAAAATAAGAACTTCTAATCTTGTCCGTTGATAGTTTAACTGATGACGTGGCAATAATCCTAGGCTATATTGGAAAATACTGGATGTGATGTATACTGGATGGGAGCCGAACCCCACGATACATAGTGCATTGCATTCAAAATGACTTCGAAATTTCGTTCAAAGGAAGAAATCAGGAAAAAAGAAAATGCATTTAAAGTCTTCGAAGACAATCCTCTTCCATCTCACATTCTCAACCATCCATTTTAAGATTCCAACTTGAGACTTACAATAATAATTCTATATGACTAGCTAGTACAACACAAACAACATAAAATTAAGAAAATGGATAAATAATATACTGATAACTACTACAACACAAATGCAAATGTACGCACTAGCCACAGATATTTGTGATGGACTGCGATGGAAATATCCACTAATATTGTTTTCCACCAACTTATAGCTACGAAAAAGTTGAATTGATGGGTATAAGTTGGTAGGTATACTGCATTTTTTTTTTCTCGATTCTAAGAAGATGCAAACTGAATCCCATATTTTCTCATGATTGTTGTGTCCTTCCTTTTATCCTCACAATCATAATCTATCCACGCCACTCTTAGCAAGTGCATCTGCTTCACTATTAGCCTCTCTAATAGTATGTTGAATAAGGAAATTGGAAAAATTGCTCTTTATTGACATGATGATGCCTATCCACTTTTTTAATCTCCAAGGAGAATGTGTGGGATTGGTAATCCACTTGATAGCATTGCTTGAGTCACTTTCTACAATTACTCCATGCGTTGACGCCCATCTTGATGCTCTAAAGATTACCACGACTTCTTTAATTGCCAGGACTTCAGCTTCGTTGGCATCGCAGCTTCCCACAGGTTTGGAGAATTTGATCCAAACCTTACCTGTTTCATCCCTTAGGAGCCCACCAATAACTGCTGGTCCTGGATTCCCTCTAGCAGCTCCATCCACATTGAATTTCATAAAACCATGTGGTGGTTTACTCCAAGAAATCTGTCTCGGCGTTCTCCTATCCACACTTTCAATAATAACCTCACTGGGATCCCTGTACATATTAAGAACATTTGTAGCAAGCGACGGCCATTTTGCTTGAAATAATCTTCATAGCAAAGAATGCCCACAAAAACTCCAAAAATCAGACCCTATCCGCCTCCTCCAGCAACCTAATCCTCCTCCCCACCACTTCCCTGTTTTCTGAAAATTCAATTCCTAGGGCATCACTTACCATCAACGTGGCCTCCACCTCTTTTAAAATCAGATGGTTGCGACTTTGTGTTTCCTCATCATAGATCGAAATTCCAGGTATCATATCCTCCTTGACTTTATCTCCATAGACAGGCTTCATCGTTCCCTTTCTTGCTCTCTTTTTCCTTCTTCTATCTGTTGTATTTAGCTTCAAACGCCTATGCTCTATATACTCAATTTCCAGGTAATTATCCTCTTCTGTATTATATTGCCCAGATTGATCAAGTGATTTTCCAATAAGCCCTTTCCTTTCCCAAGCAGAACCGTCCTCTTCAATAGGCCCATTAATGGCCACAATGGGTCCATTAGAAAATGTAACTATGGGCTTATTGGCAATTACCAATGCTCTACAATGGTCATCATTATGAGTGGGCCTAGCCTTGACCTAATTATTAACACCAACTAGGACCAATTGGGATTCCTGCATCCTATCCACTTGGTTATTTAATATACAATTCAAGAGCCCAAAAATAGTAAATTAAAGATTCATTTTCATTTATTTTAATAAAAAATTTCTTTTCTACTTCTTAAATAAGTTAAACTAGCTTTGTAAGAAGAAGACAAAAGGACAAAATGTTGGCTATTAAAAGCTCTCATTTCCAACCGGCCAAGTTCTTGTAAAACTTCTCCCATTTTTGTCTCAACTCCATAAAAAAAACTCCATTGTTCTTTATTTTCTCAAGATACAAAGGAAGGAAAGTAAGGACCACACCATTTATCTTGTCTCCTTTAATGGTAAGTTATGGGGTTTTCATTTTTTTTATTTAATTTGAAAGTTTTATTTACTTTTTTGATAAATTTTGTAAATTTTAATGTATATTGAGAGTGAAAGTGACTTATATTACATTTAAATATGTTAAATAGAAAAACTCATGTTATAATTTGTTGTATTTTATACATTATTATCATAATATATATTTGACAATTACCACTTGAAAATTGAAATTGTTATGTTCTCTAAATTAATAGGTTAATGTTTTTTTCCTTCTTTTTCTTTTTTACTACATATTTATAATGTCATTGATTTGAATTTATGAATTGCTCATTATAGATGTACTAATATTTATTTAAAGTATTAAGAAATTGATTTATTACTTTCTTGTTTGATTGTTATAGAAATATTGGTTTAAAATTTATTTAGTTGTTATTACATTATTATTATATATATGTATATCTAAACAAAAATCTAATTTAATTTTTAGATTCAACGTGAAGATGTCAAAGTTAAAACGAATTGATCATATTTTTAAGAGGAAGAGTGGTGATACTTGTGAAAGTAGTTTTCCGATAAATGAAGATTTTCCAAGTACTGAAATTCAAGCTTCTAAATCCCCAAGACTTGAATCTAAAGATCATCCAGGCAATGTTTGCTCCTACTTGTATTATTTTAGAAAAACTTATTGAAAAGGCTCTAATAATTCCGTGCGTGGGGATGTAGCTGCAACATATAAAAAGATTACATCTTTTGATTTTGTTTTCATCTTGCATTTGGTGAAAGAGATTACGGGGATTACAGATGTTCTTTGTCAGTGTCTACAACAGAAATCCCAAGATATAGTTAATAATATGTATTTGGTGTCAAGCACCAAAGCATTGATACAAAAGTTAAGAGAAGATGGTTGGGAGAACTTATTGGAAGTTGTGAAAGAATTTTGTGAAAAGCACGATATTGATGTTCCTGATATGAGTTCTCCATATGTGGCAAAACGTGGTCATCACCAAAATGATGGTTTCAATATGCAACACCATTATCAAATTGATATATTCAATGCTGCTATAGATTCTCAACTGTTTGAGCTAAATAACAGATTTAATGATCAAGCAAGGAATCTCCTTACTGTGATTTCAGCTTTAGATCCTAAGGATGCTTATAAATCCTTCGACATGGTATTTGTTGTCTCGTAGAAAATTATTATCCTCGTGATTTCACTGAGCAGGAGAAAGTTGAAGTTCCAGTTGCAGCATTATAAGCTCAGTGTCCTAAGTCATCCAAAATTGTAGAATCTGTCCACAATTTCTGAGCTTTGTCAAGCATTAACAAAGACAGAGATGTCAAAGGTGTATTATCTTGTTGATAGAGTGATTCGTCTTCTATTGACTCTTCTTGTTTCAACTGCAACTACTGAAAGAGCATTTTCGGCGATGAAAATTGTCAAAACAAGACTTCACAGCAAAATGGAAGATGAATTTCTTGTTGATAATCTTGTTGTTCATACTGAGAGAGAGATTATTGAAAATTTTGACTTAGACTCTGTACACCAAAAATATACAGGAGTAGGTATATATATTCATATAATTTTTCCATTTTAAGGCCATTTCCAATGAAAACGAGCTGTGTATATACTTTTCTTTTAGTACATACATATATGTTCCATGGACTCCATGTGCAATACAATAATACTTGACTATTCCTGGCAAGAGAGATCACGTTGGAATTGGGTTTAATTAGTAGTATATATAATAGTCCATAAAAATAATACTAAAATAAAATTAAGAAAATTGTGTAATAAGAGTTTAAGAATGAGGGTGACATTTTGGACTTTGATCTTTATTTTGAGACCCTAATCATATATATATATGGGTTCAAGTTTCTTGTTCAGCTCCCTAATTACCAAGTGATTGGCCTTTAAGCCAGCCTTCATCATGCTTCTATATAGTCTACTCTCTAATTCAGGTCCAACAATAATGGAAAAGCTTGTGTTTGTAGTTCCTTCCAACTTGGGCCATCTAATTAATCAAGGACAAGCTTTATTTACTAGTATTTTTTTCCTTTTTCTTTTTGGTGTGAAAGTTTATCAAGGGACGACCTGTTCAAGGGCGGGCTACTCGTCCAAGCCCGTAAGTTCGCCCGATATTTGGGAGGGTTTGGACAAAATTTTGAAGCCCGTTGGACGGGCTTGGACAAAATTTTAAGACCCGCTTACAAAATGGGCCGGGCTTGGTCTTAACCATAAAAGCCCGGCCCGTATACTTAAATAATTAGAATATTTTATTTGTTTTTAATTAGATTGACTAGTTAAAATATTCATTAGATGTGTAAATTAATTATTTTGATAAAAATATATATGTTAATTAAGCTTTACTATCTTAGATATAATATACATTATTAAATAAATAATAAATATATTTTAAATAATAAATAATGAGTTCAAAATAAATAAATAATATATATTTAATTACTAAACGGGTGGGCTTGGACGGGTCTTGGACAAAGTTTTTTTTAATTGGGCGACCTTGGGCATAAGTTTAGACCCGTTTAATCGGGCCGGGCCGGGCTTGGACAAGCTATATAGGTATAAACCAAAGCTTGGGCCCGGCCCGGCCCGACCCATGAACACCTCTAAGGACAAGTCACATGTTTGAGGTTATAAGAAACTATCCATTATTGTATATATATGCAATTTATAACTATAACTACAAGTAGTCCGTAGCACTGTGATATGGTTATTCCAATCAGGAGATGCACTGATCAAATTGAATCTCTAAAAAAGAAATGTTAGGAAAAATGGCAGACGCGTTTCACTCATTGCATTATAAGAAGACCGACCTCTATATCAAATTGAGGATGTGGAGCTGAAGAAGAAAACAAAAGAACAAGAGCAATTTCTTTAACACAAAACACTTTGCTGTGGAGTTTTTCTTACTTCTGTCTTCTTTTGGTTGTATGGTGCTTTGATCTGTTTTCTGTTCTGCTTTCGTTGTACTCTGTTTCTCTTTGCACTTTCTAGTGCAGTTTCCTAATGATAATATCCTACTGATTTGCCTTTCAAAAATAACACACAACACACCAAAAATTTTAAGTCTCAACAAACGATTTCTCTACAAGAAATGGCGGAAGACGGTGGGAGTAGCTCCTTGGGGCAGCAAGCGGATGCAAGTCCCTCTAACTTCTTCTTTTTATTTTCTCCATATCTCTAAATATTTCCGTGTGTATTAATTTTCTCCATATCTCTCAATATTTCCCTGTGTATTAATGGTTTTGTTTGTAATGCAGGTACTGGCTGCTACTTCGCGATACGAAATCGCTGTGAAAAATCTCCAACAGAAGATTGATGTGCTAATTTCCTCGTCTCCAACCACCTTCATCTTCAAGGTTCCTCCAAATCTTCGCCAAGCTAACAGCAAAGATTACGAACCAGAGATTATTTATGTTGGTCCTTACCACCATGGTAAGGAACATTTAAAAGAAATGGAGAAGCTCAAACTGAATTATCTCGAAAGCCTTCTTCGGCGAGAACATCCCAACAAATCAAACTGTTTGGAGGGTTATGTTGCAGCTTGTGCAACTGAGAAAGGAAGATTTGAAGCCTCATATGCGGATGGAGTCGTGATGAGTCATGATGAATCTTTGGAGATGATGGTGCTTGATGGATGCTTTGTAGTCGAGTTGTTGCGGAAATTCAAGAATCCTGAGCTAATTGAAGTTAGTGATATTCTCTTCTATGATAATGTTAATCTTGATAATGTGACAAGGGACCTGTTATTGTTCGAGAATCAATTGCCCTTTTGGTTTTTGAGCATGATCTTTGGGTTGACCAAGCTCCCCCATGAAGGAGAGAACGACCTTGGATTTATGGTTATTGATTTCTTTAGAGGAATTACGGTGCTACTGCAAAGAACTCCAACACAACAATTGCTTAGGCAATGGAGTGGAAGCGGTAGAGACCAGATAGTTGGTTCGGATCTATTGGGTTTACTCCATGGCGAGGTGGCCAACTTGAGGGGCAATCGCTTTGATCCTTGTGTCAGGGGCTCACTGATCAAGTAAGCAATATGCGACCTTAGGCTTAAGCGAAGAACTTGCTTTGGTGCCTAAGTTCAGCCTTACTCTTGTTCTTGCTAGTACTTAAGCTAGCAAAGGTGTCTTGATGGCTAATAAGGTTGTAGGAAAATAAGGAGAGTAGTAAGTGTGGGAAGGAAAACAAAGAGTGCAAGAGTGGAGGGGAAGTATACAAGTGTATTAGCTCACAATTGATGTTTCATGGTTACTACAAGTGATGAAGGATGCCCCCTATTTATAGGTGAGGCTCCATGGAATGGATGGCCATGATTACTGATTAGGCCATGTGGCATGATCCTAAATGCCCTCTAGATCATTCTAGACATGTTTACAAACTCAAAAGATGAAGCAAAGTCGGTCTAAGCCATTCTAGACCTCTCTAGCACACTTGGGGCGGAGTTGCACCTTGCTTGAGCCTTCTAGAGGCTTCCAGCGCGTTCTGGCCGGTGCTGGCCTGGTGCCTGCCCGGTGTTGCCTGGTGCTAGTCCCGTATGGAAGTTTCCAGAAGCTTCTGTGGCTGGTCCCGTGCGTCAGACCACGGGCCACTAGCATTTTTAGGCCAACTAAGGGCCCAAATGGTGGGAATCCTCAACCCAAGTGTCTCCCATGCCTTATGCTCACCCCATGGTCTCTCCAAACTCCATGGCATGTCTTGCCTAGTGTGACGGAAGGCCTTGGTCCGTGTCACTTGGCCGACCGAGGCTTGGAAGTGGTATCCATTATGTTCTGCAAGCGAATTGTATAAGATGGGTATTAGATTTGAAGTGCATGAAGGAATGAACATATTCAACATCAAGTTTGAAGGAAAGAAACTGTTCATTCCAAACGTGGTACTTAATCTCGACTTACAGCGCCTCTTCCACAATTTGCTTGCATTTGAGCAATTTGGTGACTGGCGTTCTAGATGTATAGTCATGGATTATGTCAAGGTGATGAATGGTTTGCTCAAGGGAGCTGAGGATGTGGCTTTACTATCAAGCTGTGGAATCGTGAGCAACATGTTGGGCAGTGATGAAGAGGCTGCCAACATGTTCAAAAACTTTGGTAGCCATGTTTTCCTATCTAGATACAATTTCTATTACCGTGAAATCTATGATAGGATAAACGAATACAGGCAACAGAATGAATGGAAGCTAAAGTTGAGAGAAAAGCATCACCAGAATCCTTGGAAGTGGGATGCTATCTCTATTGGTGTTGCCACGTTGCTACTGTTGCTGGCTTTGGACCAATCCATTTTCACAACTCTTGGTTATTTAAAAGGAAACTGATGACTACTATCTCTATGGTTTGAAGGGTTTCTAGTCTACCCTTTGTTTGTGTGTTATAGTTTGCTATATGGTTTGCTCTATTTGTGTGTTGATTTTAATTTCAAAAGATTTTAAGTTTATTGTATGGTTTGGATTTGGTTTCTAGTTCTCCTATGAACTACTACTTATGGTTTTAATTTTATGGTATGATTTGGATTTGGTTTTTAGTTCTCCTATGAACCACTGCTTATGATCTAATTTTTTCTCTTTGAGCTGCGAATGCAATTGCTTTTCGAATGGGGATTAAGAAAGAAATCAAGTCCAAGCCAATTTGTTTTTATGCCAAATATTCATGGACTAGGACTTTAATTGAAAATATAAAGTAAGAATGTGTTCATTGCATCGAAAGCTGAATTCATTAGAATAGTAAATGATAGGAGAACTCAGAAGTCATGGAAACTCATTATTCAGTATAAACTGGCAATGATAAAATGTATGAACATTTATGAATAATTTCAGGTTGTTTTGCTAAGTAACAGCACCAAGACAAACAAATTAAAATTCATATGGGGAGTATATATAGTTTGAAAGACCTAAGACAGAGCTAGCTTGCTTTTATTGACACTAATATCTGTTGCAGATAAAGTTTTGAACATGATAGGATCTTCACTTTGACTTCGAAAATTTTTCTTATCACTCTTCAACTTTCAACTTTTCCTATGCTTTGCACTAGGCATTGCTCTTAAACTTCTCTCTCTGCCTGTAAAAAGTCAAGTCATTTTTAGATTTAGAGACATTTAGTAACAAAGTTAGAGGGCTTTTTTTCCAAACTATCATACCAGGACCCAAATTCAGCATACAACTATGCATTAAAAAACTAAAACCCCAAATAAAAGCAAAGAGACGCTTAAGCACCAACTCTTCTGCACGAACTTCCTGTTTCAGTTACTCAACAAGTGAGCACATAACAAACAGATCAGACTTTCTTTAAGATTCATGATGAATCATGAGATTTTGGAAAATGCAGTGAGAGAATGAATATAGTCCTATCCTCAGGAAAATGTAGAAGGACTATTCAAAACCTGAAGATGCAACAAGTGTCCCAAGCGGAGTGGCTCAGCTCCTCTCCAGAATTCCTCACTCTCCATAAAAAGCAAAGCTACATCACAATCAACACCTCTGGCCAAAACCTATTCACCAAATCATAAGAAAACTATATAGGTTACTTGGCTGAAATACTCAAGAGGAAAATATATGAATTAGAAAGAAAAACACGAAGTAGAAATGCACGCAAAATGGGGCATGAGCTAATTGATTTCAACCACAGAAAATTACATGCATGATTAGAGAAACACCAATATCAACGTAAATCAGCAAAATGCTCATCGCCAAAGACAACCAGTGACAAATGCAGAAAGAAAACAGGAAGCCATAGGAGGAAACAGAGTTGAGGCGAACTAAATGGGAAACTGAGGTTAAGAAACGGAAAACGCAAAGCAAATTGAATTTTATTTTGCACGGCCCCCAAGCCAACAATCCTGGATCTGCCCCTGCAAGTGGCGAGATTTAAAGATAGATTGGCCTCACCAGTCCAATAAAAGGATTGGAGAGGAGCCAAATCCGCTTTGGATGGCGAATAGGAATTATTCTATATTTTATACTTAAATTTTCTATTCCTAATTGACACGGCGGTTAAACCGGTTAAACCGGTTTTAACTTTGACACTATTTAATTATTGTTGAGTTGGAGGAGACAATTCTAATTGTGCGTTAGACTACTGATAATTAATTTTTCTCGTCCTCAGCCGCCACCCTCTCTTCTAATTAATTCTATATTCTCTGAAAAATTGAAAATTCTCTTGGTATCATATACTATGGTGATCGTCGAGGAGCTCTGTAATTCAAAGAAGGTCAGTTTAATCCTTTTGTTTTTCCCTTTTTAATTCATATATCGGCCTAATTAGTTTCTTTTTGGTTTGATATATATATTACGACTAGGGTTTTTTTTTTTTGGGTACTATTACGACTAGTTTTGATTTCTCCTTTAATTTGTTTCAAAATTTTAGGTAAAGCGTGAGGGGAATACAAGGGTCGGAATAAATGAATTGCCTGATGAGATTATTTGCCATATTTTGTCATTTTTACCATCCGAAGAAGCAAAATCAGAAACCAGCCTTGTTTCACGTAGATGGCGAAACCTTTGGAAACTTTGCCGAAGTTTTGACTTTGATGGTTCGAAAACCAAACAACATGAACTCATCACTCCAAGCCAATTCAAAACTCAAATAATATTGTCTCTTCGGAGTGAGTTTGAAGAAAGGGTCAATAATGTTCTACAATCGTATCAAGGCTTTAGCATTCCTGAATTGAGAATTTGTTTTGACATTGACAAAAATTCCCACTTTCATATCGATAAATGGATTGAAATTGCTTTGACGAAGAAAGTTAGGAAGCTTAGATTGGATTTCGCACCCTTTCCCAAGCTTGCATTGAATTCCCCCCGGCCTTCGGATTTGTATTACCCTTTTCCATGCTTTCCTTGCTCCCACTTCCTTACTTATCTTTCCTTGAGGTATTTGAATGTCAATGATGAGATTTTTGGGTCTATTTTTTCCAATTTGCCCATGCTTGAAAATCTTCATATCAGCGACTCGCCACTGCTTAGAAATGCCATAGTTTCAGCATCGAGGTTGAAACAATTGAGTATAATTAGCTGTCAAGATATCCAAAGTGTTGAAATTTCTGCACCAAATCTTGAGTTTTTTGGATACATAGGAGAAGAAACAGTGGTGCAAATAAGGAATGCACCCAAACTTCAAACTTCAGTGTTGTGGGTGCCATTAACCAATGGAATTCCACAAGGCTTTCTTCAGCTAGCAAATCAGTTAGTGACTGTGCATCTATCCATAAATTTAGATACTCAGGTGAATCTTGTTTAACCAAAATGAAAATGTTTCGATTCGATTCGATTCTCACTTACCCTTTTCTTAAATAATCTATTTTTCGTTTTCCCATTTTCTTGCAGGTGATTAATTTGCAGTCAATTCCTCAATTGACAAGTCTTCGGACCTTGGGTTGCGACTTTGAATCATATCATGCAGAAAAAAGCCTCCTCTTCTTAACATCTCTGATAGAGGCATCACCATTTTTGCATACGTTTGCGCTAATCGTACAGTTTTCTCTTACTTCATTTCTTATGTTTTCAATATTCACAAATTAAATGCCATAATGTCCATCTTCCCCCACATTTTCCCCCCGAAAGGAACTTTCATTTTTTAAACTGTCAAAATCGGAACAATTTCCCTCTTGAACTTTTAATTTTGAACTTTTACCTTCTAAACTATCAAAATCAGAAAAATTTCCCTCCCGAGAAATGATGATGTGGCATAATTCCATGTCACACCACATCAGCAATTTTTGGGCCACATTAGCAATAATTTTTTACAACTAGTGGAAATTGTCCCAATTTTACGACCAGTGGAAATTGTCCCGATTTTAATTAGGGAGAGGATCCTCTCCATTTTAATTAGGGAGAGGATCCTCTCCACTGGAGAGGATCCGCTGTTTTTTTAGGCAATCCAATGGTTTTAAATGGAATTGGGCATTTGGAGAGAAAAAGTGAAATAAATCATAGACATTTAATAGCCGTTGGATTGGCTTGAAAAAAACAGTGGACCTCTCCACCAGTGAAGAGGATCCTTACCCGAAAGTTTATGTCGAAAAATGGTCAAATTAAATTGATAACATTCTCTTGTTACAACTATTGACAGATATACTCAAACGGAGGAAGAAGGATGGGGAGAAGAAGAATGGAGAGAATAGTTGAACAGAGGAAGGTGCGCAATAGGCACCAGAATAAGCGCCTGTGCCTGAAAGAGTTTCAAATGTATGGATTCTCTGGAAGAAAGACAGACGTTGAGATACTTGCTTACCTACTCGACACCGCAATTATGCTTGAGAAGATTCTAATTAATACCGAAACAGCGGCTGCCCAAACATTGGCTCAGCAGCTTGTGGAAAATCTTTCTAGCAGCCTCCAAGCTGAAATTGTTTTTGAAAATCATTAAATGGTTAGGTTTAGCATTTGAAGAACAAATCACTGTACTATGATCTCAACTTTGGAGTTAAGCAATGAAGAATGGTCAAAATTTAGAATATTGTTAACACTTTGAATTTGGAGATATTTCTATGCCTCATTAGCCTTTCCTTCTTCCATTTGGGTTCAACTCTTTCTTCTTTACAGAATAAGCACAAACTTTTATAAGCAACAAGATATGAAAAATGGAAATGAAATCATCTTCGGTAAAAACATGTTAGTAAATGCAAGTGGAAAACTTCAGAAACTCATTCTCATTATTCAGGAAAACTGGTCGGTAAAAACATGTTAGTAAATGCAAGTGGAAAATTTCAGAAACACATTCTCATTATTCAGGAAAACTGGTAGGATAAAATGTATAAACAAATAGTAAATGCAAGTGGAAAATTTCAGAAACTCATTCTCTGTATAAACAAATAGTAAATGCAAGTGGAAAATTTCAGAAACTCATTCTCTTTATTCAGGAAAACTGGTAGGATAAAATGTATAAACAATTACGAAAATATTCAGGCTGTTTTGTTATGGCTCAAAACTAAGTTACTTTCATTTACATTGATGTACACCCCTATATCTGTTATTTGCATATAAAGTCTTCTGTAGGATCTTCAAGTTGACTTTGAAAGTATGTCTTATGGCTGTAAGAAGTTACAGTTGTCCAATTGAGTCATCTGTCCACCTTTCACTGGGTCAAACTGGCATCGACGAAAGCTGCATTAACAAACAAAAGAAAAAGGATCTATTTTAGACTCTTACCAATCTCATTAAGTTAATTTAGACTCATACCAATCTCATTAGGTTTCATCTACTAATGATAAATCATAGATGCAACATGGCCCTTTTAAATGATCAGCCCGGCATGTTTGACATTAAAAAACCATTTGTAAAAACAAGCATATTAAACATCATGCATTTCAATTACCTTCCATCCATGCCAACAATCATGATTGTATTCTTTTCTTGTCCAAAAGCAACAATATAACGTGAACCTTCTGACAGCCGAAATTGAGCCACCGACCATTCCGAGCTGAAATACTTTGGCAATACACCTACAAAATTACAAACATAAACATAAACATAAACAGCAACACTCAGTCACATATAAAGGAGAATCACTAGAGCATTAATAAGCTTGTTTAAGCATGTCACTTCACATAGGTCATCAATAGTTCACCACATAGTAATCCTTTCACCACATAGTAATGCACAAAGCAAAGTACAAAATCAAATCTAAAGAGAAAAGGGTTAGTAAATTCTAGTTGAAAGTTCATAGAACAAATGAACTGCCCAACCCTTGAAGCAGAGGAAAGTTACCTTTCAAGATAGAAAGGGATGACAAAGCTGAATGATTAGAAACAGGGGAAACAGGGGAGTCAGATGGGCTGCTTGACCTATCATCTCCCAAAACTACTGAGTCAACCTTGAGACTGAAGACATGGACAGTTCCTTTGTCACTCGAAACAGCTAGCCATTGGGCGGTGGAAGAGAAAGCAAGGCTATATATCTCTGCTCGGTCTGCCCCTCTCCTTACCTGCTTAAGGCACCAATAGATTTCTCAAAAACACTTCACATAAATTGCATAAGGCACCAACAACTTAGAATATAGATTTCTCAAAAACACTTCACATAAATTACAGCTGACTCAAACTCGTTAAACAAGGCTTATTTCTAGAAAAAATTCATGGTTTTTTCAACAAAAACAAAGCAAAACTATCCTAAATCAAAATCATGAACATAACAAGTCAAGGAAGAACACTATATATTAACATTCTGTGGCATCAAACAGACAAAAATAGCTCTAATTCGGGCAGTAGTTAATCCAAGTCTACGGCTTTTGAAACACAACACATAGTGCTCCTTCCAACAAGTGAAGTTAGCCACTTTCATATTCTTCCAACAAGTTAGCCACTTTCTACCCTAAAATTCACAAACTTTCAACCTCAAAATTCACAAATTTTCACCCAAAATCTATATTCTCATTCAAAATTCACATACTTTCACTTAAATAAACATTTCACTTAAATAAACAACAACAAGCTAATTTAATTGACAGTACCTCTTGAATCAATGTCCCGTCCAAAGCATTGAAAATTCTAATCAAAGTTCCTTTACTACTAGCCGTAGCCAAGACTCTGCCATCATGAGTCAAAGCCAAGCAAGTGACATTTGAACTATGGGCGTTTATAAATTTGCTTCTTTTACTCCCATAATTCTCCACTCTAACGCTTCCCTTTTGCAATCCTGGGCAAGCCAGCACCATGGGCCCCGCCAGCTGCGACACCTCGCACAACCCATTCGGATTCGACGTTGTTTCCAGCTGGTGTAACAGCTTCAAGTCCGAGAAATTGTAGACGTAGATTTTATGGAGAAGGGTCACGATGATGGTGTCGCGACGGAGTCGAAGTGAGCGGATTTGGGAACGGAAGGAGAGCTCGCCAACGCAACGGGAGGCATGGTCATCCCAGAGAAGGGCTTTAGTGTTGGCGTCGGCGGTGGGAGAGGAGCCAACAAGTGCAAAGACTTCGAAGCGGTAGAGCATGGAGACGAATGAGAGACCGGTGTCGAAATCGCGGCGGAGGAGAGGGCGGTAAGGTTCGGTGTTGAAAACAACGAAACCACGGTCTGTGGCGGCAGAGAAGCAAGTATTATCTTGATTGAAGGAGACATGGTAAATAGTTGAAGGATTTTGAACTTGGGATTCAGTTGAAGCCGGAGGTGAAGCTTTCTCCAGCTTGGGTTTGGGTTGAGGAGTAGTTTGATCGGCGGTAGACATGACTAAGGCGGAAGAGGAGGTGGGGTTTTGAAAGGAAGAGGTTTATGGAGAAGGTTTTTATATATTATTACTTTTTACTGAGTCAAAATTTCGGATTAAAAAAACGAAGTCAAATATTGGGATTTTTTTTTTTTCATCCAAATAGCAAGTGAAATAGTGAATAACCATTTTTCTGTTACATATTTTTTCGGCCAAAAAAAACATATTTTTCGATTAAATAAAAATATGTAAATGAGCCCTTTTATGGTGGGCCATGGCCAGATAAACAAAGTCCTCTTCATAGACCCAACAAAATTTGATTTGCTAGTAGAAACCCAACCCAATCTTTCCGAAACCAGATCCATTCAATCCGATTTGTAATTATAAAAAAAAAAAAAATTGTGAGTAAATTGGAACTCATCCAACTAGAACTTAAAATGATCCGAATTTATAAATAACTCGAGAAAAGAGAGACTTGAACTTGAATGGATCGAAACAAATGAAGGTCATGTAAAAAAGGCGACGAACAATGAAGACCACAAGTAGGATGGACTTTAGGATTAGTTGAGAAGTTTAACATAATTGGTTAGGGAATTGTTAGATGAGAAAATTTAAAGTTACACCAATCTAAAGCTCATTCCCGGCTACTAATTACTGGGACCCAAAGTCACACCAATCTCAAACTCAGTCCCGACTACTAATTAACCACCGGATTTCTCGGTTATTGATTATCGGGACCCAAAGTCACACCAATCTCAAGCTCAGTCCCGGCTACTAATTAATCACCGGACTCATTCACTACTGATTAACCACCAGACTCAATCAGTCCCGGCTACTAATTAACCACCGGATTCAACGACTCATTCGCTACTAATTAACCACCGGACTCAACGAATGAGGGCATGAAGCAAACAATAAGAACTAGGGTGGACTTTAGGGTTAGCAAAGAAAATTGACACAACTGATAGCCAACAGCCCCAACACCTCTTGAATGGCCCAAACTGATCGATTTGACGAATCAACCCGAAATTATTCAAACAAAAGCCAAGATCTCACCAAAACTCAACACCCTTGCAAAGGAAGATTAAGTATTAACAAAACCCTAACTAATCAGCTATATACATATCTTGCACACCAAGGCAAGGGAAAGGAAGAATGGGATTTATGAATTGGTGGTGGTGTGACTTGATTTTTCATTTCAAATAATCTGCTTATTTACGAATGGAAATTTTGATCAAATACAAAGAGTATATTACTATTAAATTTAAAAAATGTTACATTACCATCCTTTGATCATCAAGGCTTGAAATATACCCATGCAATGACACTACCCAATTCTTGGTAGATTCAAACTGTTGAGGTGAAGTGTTTTCTTGTATTTTTTTAGAGAACTTTCAAAAAAAAAGTTCATCCTCTAGCTAATTACCAGTCTCTCACATCTCTGGATTAGCTTCCTCGGGGATTACAGTCAACTTCGCCACTTCATCATTTGCTCGTTTAACAACAACCTTCAATGGCTTCCCGATTCTATCATCCATTATCGCAATGATCTGCCACATATTTCCTTAAGCCATTAGTTGTGTAAGAAAACAGAGACAGCATTAAGAAAACAAAAACTTTTCCATCTACACCTATGCAATATAGTAGTATGTGTTATATACAGTACCTCTTTAATACTTTCAACTGGTTTCCCATTGAATTCAACGACAACATCACCTGGTCGGAAGCCAGCACGATCAGCTGGGGAACCTGGTGTTACCTGGACAAAATTTTAACCATATAAGTTGAAAGACAACATGCATATGTGTATCACTTTTCTTAATTTGCAAATGAAAATGATAGGATGGCGAAATGAAAGAAGAAAGAAACAAAGACAAAAGTACTAAGAGAACAAAGAAACTAATGGAAACATACCATAGGTACAAGAATGCCTTTCTCCACTTTAGGAAATTTGGGATCTCTTTCTCTAAGCTGAAGAACGATCATCTCATTAAGATCAAGCATTTTTAATCCAAGCCATGGCCGAACAACTCTCCTGCTCAAGAAATCATTTGGGTAATGCGAGGAATCCTTTAAGCTATAAGAGATTTAAAGGAAAGCTTCCTATAAGTGAAAAATGTTGTCATGTCATCTAGTGTCCTATATTAAGCCACATATGACCAGATACAATAACAAGCAACAAAATTCATATGATGGAAATATTCTCATCCCTCAATATAATAAAATATTCATATCATGTTGCCTAGAACCATTTGCAGAGGTAAGTTCTATGAGTGCCAACAAATATTAAGGACAATAAGCTCAATATGCTCCATTAACATAAGTACAGAAGTATTCCAGTAA
Source organism: Corchorus olitorius (assembly GCA_001974825.2). Classification (NCBI taxonomy): domain Eukaryota; kingdom Viridiplantae; phylum Streptophyta; class Magnoliopsida; order Malvales; family Malvaceae; genus Corchorus; species Corchorus olitorius. The sequence continues at coordinate 23,016 of AWUE01014525.1, forward strand.
ATAGTTGCATTAAGGAGATTTGATTATACCCACTCTTCTTGAAATGCTGTATAATTGTGGAAACTGAGTCGATTGGTACAGCAAAACTCAATCCATCGGCAGCTGCCACTTTCATAATATTAACTCCAACAATTTCTCCATCAATATTAACAAGGGGGCCACCAGAATTTCCCTGAATGTAAAAGAGGAGATAGTAGATGAAGTATATCCACTAGAGGTAGAAAATAATGCACATGAACTACTTTCCGCAAAGCCTCTTGTCATTCTTAATCCTTATATTCCTTCAACATTGCCATGCATACCAAGCTATTTAACAAAGGAGCTAAGAATAAAAAAAATGCCAATGGATATGTCGAATGAGTAAATTTATGGCCCATTAGACAATTCTACCAAATTCAAAACCACATATTGTTATAGGTTCCAATGAATACCAATTAATCTAAATCCAATACAACAGCACTTTGACTGCACTTGACTGCACTACTAAGTACAATCAAACATGAGAATCACCAAAAGTTGACCACATTTACATAATGACCATGCTCATTAGCACAAACACAACCACTTTATAAATGCACACAAACTGAGAAAAAGAAAATACCGCATTGATTGCACAATCAGTCTGCAAATACTCTCTGCGCATCCCTCCTAGACCCAAATCACTGCTTTTACGATCAACACAACTATACAATTGGGTAAAAGGGACAGAAAACATCAGTAGCCAGTCCAGGAAAACTTCAATTAATCTAACACATCGAAACTCTTATTTCCTTTTACCAGCAATAAACAATGAGGGCCATAAAATACATATGAACTAACACTAATAAACTGACCGCCAAATAACTTGGAAGTGTTTAAATGAAGATCATTAAAATAAAAAATTAGATGAAAGAAAACAAATCAGTGTCAGTAAAAGTACCTCACTATACCAGCTGTAATGGTATTCTGAAGGGAAAGTGGGCAACCCAAGGCTATCACCCAGTCCCCTGGGCGAAGCTTGCTTGAAGTACCAAGTTTTGCATGTGGCAGTGGAGTTTTAGAGTTGATCTTGACGATTGCAATATCGGAATGTAAATCAGCGTTCAACACTGTACCCTCAAAGGATCGGCCATCTTGCAAAGTCACATCAACCTGCAAAAGTTGATCATATCACAAAATCACAGATAGATCTACGAGCAATAAAAAGCAATCTTTACAATAAAAAACTCAAATGAAAACTACATGATCACACATATATGTGCATATATCATATATGCAATTCCTAGAGTTCGATAACTTAGAGGCAAGAGATACTCTAAACTAAATCAATTTATCATCCAGACATATTTGAGTCTTGAAATTTTCATAAACATGAAGTTTTAACTGCTGACCTTCCCCTTGGATGTTATTCGCCTGCCCTGAAAATCAACCACAACATGGGCACATGTTAAGATAGTACCATCTGCATCAATAATGGTTCCGGAACCCATACTCCTTCCGGTTGCAAGCCCATAATAACCTGTGCAACACAAAATACCAGCAACCAGGCAATTATCAAACTTCAAGAAGAAAAAGGCCCAAATACAAATTACAATATGCCCTCAAAACAAAATAACAAATACCTTGCGGAACAGTCAGATTGACAACAGCAGGACCAACCCTTGCAGCTGCATTAGCAATAGAATCTCTACCTAAACATCCACAACATGGTTTTGCACCATCTCCAGCCGCCACTGGGGCTTCTTTAGTGACATCCCCAGCTGGATTAGGACTAACTCTTGATGAAAATAATGAAAAATTCCCTGTATGCAGAACATAACTTTCATATATAACAAAAGATACAATCCAAGTAATGAAATCTAATGAATGTGGCAAACTTAAATTTAAGACTGAAGAAGAGGACAAACCTAATTGCCAATGATCAGAAGAAACAAATGAAGGTTGCCATTGAAACGAGAGGTGTTCATGCAATAGTGCAGGAATTGACAGTTTCACAGTTGTTTCTAGAATTCCATTCAGAGTACACTATTAGAAAATAAGAGTAAATCAAAGACATATAAGGCTTATATGAGAGCATTTTCCAAATCCCAAGAGCCAAATTAAGGCAGATAATAAAAAAAATAAAAAGAAAAAGGGAGAGAAAATTGAGAGCGTACTAGAATCTGGGTTGGCGTTCCAATAAAGAAGACCAGAGCCAGCTGTGCCAATCGCTATGATCCGAATTAGCGAGCTTCTGCTTGAAGAAAAGCAAGCTTTTCTCTGCCAAATTGAATAGATTTTGAGTCATTTAAGGCAGGATGCAAACTAAAAACAGAAGAATTGAAATAAAAAATATATATATATTACCAGAAAATTGTTCATTTGAAGACTCCAATGTTCGAATCTTACAAGAGCTTGATTGTTTTTGACTACGGTCTACGAGCTTACTTATGTCTTAAATCTTAATATCTTAAGCGTCAACTCTACTTTCAGGGTTTAGTTGAACAATTCTCACAAAAAAATAGAGAAATCCCATTCTTTTCCCTTAAACCCTAGCAAAACCCAGGAATATTCCAGAGTTTTCACTTGCTTCCATTTCTGCTGGTTTCCTTCAGAATTCTGATAAAGATCTGGGCTGGGCAGAAGAATTTACAAAGACAAAGGGCCCAATGAACTGCAAAACAAGGCCCAAGTAAACTTTGGAAGAGAAGTTCGAATCTGATGAAAGCCCAGTTTGGGTAATCATGATGAACATTTTCTTGGAAAGTTCATTGTAAAATTACAGTCCATTTTAATTCATGAATTTAACAAGAAAATGGGAAACTTGCAAGAACATTTTCCATTAACATTTCTTCATCAAGTCAACTTTATGCACTAAAAAGGATACAAAAAGAGAGACACAGAGATCTTCTTCCTAAACTCCTAAACAGAGCATCAAAAACCAAAAGGAGTTAAACTTTGCTTTTTCATACATCTTTTTTTCCCTAATACCACTACGTTAACACAATCCTAAATGATTCTTAAGCTTTTTTGGCTGATTTGGGAGATTTGGGAGTAGAAGCTTTGTCAGGATCAGAAGAAGAAGCAGCTGTTTTCTTGGGTAACAAGACAGGGTTGATGTTGGGAAGAACGCCGCCGCTGGCGATGGTTACTCCTTGAAGAAGCTTCCCTAATTCCTCGTCATTTCTCACGGCTAACAATACGTGCCTTGGGTTGATCCTGTTTTTCTTGTTGTCACGAGCCGCATTTCCCGCCAATTCCAACACCTAAATCCCCAATAAATATTAAACTCTTAATATTTGGAATCCAAAAGCAAATCTAGATCTAGGCATATTCATTTTCTTAACATTTTCGTTTCTCTAATCGAACATTTTATTAAAAAAATTAACATTCAAAACAAAAGAAAAATGAGAAACAGAGAGTGAAAGAGGATACCTCAGCGGCAAGGTACTCGAGGACGGCGGCGAGGTAGACAGGAGCACCGCCACCGTAACGCTGAGCATAACGACCTCTCTTGAGGAAACGGGCGATTCTACCGACGGGAAACTGGAGCCCCGCTTTTGCAGACTTAGAAACCGCCTTCTTCCTCTCACCGCCTCTCCTGCCTCCAGCTGGCTTCGACGTTGTCTCCATCGGAACTTGAAAACGGTGTCGCTTCGCTTCAAAAACTCTCTTCTTTTGGAGGGAAACTGGAAAAAGCTTGAAATCTGAGAAAAGTTTTTGTTTTAATCCGTAGAAAAGAAAAGCTTTTGTTTCTTCTTTTGGGTTTGAATTTGGAAGAGAAAAGCGACAGCTGAGAGCGGGATTTATAGTCAGACTATGCCACGCTGGCAATCCGTGGCGCCTAATGAGAATTAGATGGATGGCTTTAGATCGGATGGTTAGAATTCGTTGATTAAGGCTTGTGGAGCTATATGATCTAACGCTCAGGGATTTTCCACGGTAGTGATCCTTGTAATCATGTTTAGCCCAATCAGGACTCAGGAGGCAGCTTTGGGGACAAAAGTTAAATACCTATTTTAACCCTTAAACTATCAAAAGTGTGTAGTTTGGATCTCTAATTTCTATTTGAAACAATTTCACCCTCATACTTAAAATTTTTTAATAAATTAACTCTCAAAATTAAATTTGACAAGTCTAAGTGTCAATGTCTAGGTAAGACATGTCAATTTCAATGGCTACACTAATCAAAAGATCTAAATATAAGGATAAATTTGTCCTAATTAGAGGTTGAAGGGTTAAATTGATACCTTTTAGATATTTTAAGGATCAAATTGACTATTAAGTCATTATTACTTAAATGCTTTAGATTGGCTAATTAAGAGGTCCACCATTGAACCAAAGTTGGGAGGGGCACATAGAGTTTGAGATTCAACCTCAAATCTATAAAAACCTTATTTTGAAATTTTCTTTTGGTAGATGAGATGTCGTCACAACAATTAAGTTCTCAAGTATGAAACTCCCTGTAAATCGTAATTGAAGCAACGGGATGGTAACAGATTAAGTGGATGATTTTGTAAAACAAAAGGACTCTTTAGAAATCACTGGCCTCTATACGTTAAGGAATCAGCACATTGATTACTCTCTCATAAGATATATCGAATTGCACCTACCCAACCTTATTTTTAATAAATGAATATAAGAAATAGTATAATGTTTTTTCTCATTCAAGATTTCTCCACTCTAGCTACAATTGAATAGAACCACAAAGCATATTAGTTACTACAATGGAAATCTTTGCTTGACATTAATTAGAGACATAAGTTATAACAATGTTGCTTCATGGAGTCTCTAATCAAATGCTACCATTACTTATGTTCTGCCTCTATATTTCAAACATGACAATATGGCCCTTATCCAACATTAAAAACATCAAATCCATCTTGCAATGATCTCAAAATCTGCATTTGCATCTTCCTCAAGGCAACAGCAAACTCCAATGCCTCATTCATGGCAGCTCGAGCACCCGACAAGGCATCTTCAAGGTGTTCATTGACCATATAATAAGAACAAATTTGGCTAAGTATACGATCATGTCTTTCTTGGTACCTCAAAGCTCTTCCTTCGGCTTCTTCCAATGCCTGGCTAATGATCCTTAACCTCTCTATCAAAACTTGTTGCCTTTGCCATCTCTTTATGCTTGGTAGAACGAAAAGGAACGATGAAGAGAAGCCGATAACGGCAAAAATTATACGAACATAATCCATCAATGGGATTTTTTTGTTAATAATTGGAAGAAACAAATGAGAAATTGAAAGTGTTTATGTAAAGCTTTTCTTAGAGATTGGAGATTCCTTGCTTTCATAGACACAAAGTTTCTTGGTTGCTTTTGTGTTACTCTTTTTTCTGGTTTGCTTCAATAGATGGTTCATAAATCATAACCAAAGTGTTCTTTTGAGTTGTAGAGACAAAAGTAAGAGGTAAAAGGGGAGGGCAAGATTCTTGATTCCACATGCTTTATCAGAGCATTGAATAAGACTGGGAATCTGACCAAAAAATAAGAACTGGCAAAAAATGAAAATTAATTTATAAGACTATGCGCATCCGGGGAATCGAACCCCGGTCAGTACCGTGGGAGGGTACTATGATACCACTACACTAGATGCGCTTGTTGCTTCTGGATGCAAAACTTTTTGCTTTTGATAGCTTCATCTATCAATTGTTTTTATTTTTAATGAACACAAGTTTGAACAACCAAGATCATTTCAATATCCTTCAAAAAAAGGACATTTTCAATAGGTTTCTGTACAGTAGAATTAATGTTTCCAAAACTTAAGCTACTTTACATTTCTCCAAAGAGTGTTTTGCATTCAACTTAATTAGGACCAAAAATCAAAGTATTACTTTTGACAGACCAAATATTATGATCATCTCTTCTGTTTTGAGATTTTTGCTGATATTCTACCACGGGCAGTACTCAAGTCTGAGAAATGTTTCTTTGAATTCCTTATTCTTGGTTTTCGTGGCTTTCGTGGCTTCCTATTTAACCGCCTTTTCGCTAAGCGCTGACGACGGATCTCAGGATCAGCCCAGCCCTTTCCCCAAGTGGAATAAGCTCCTGGTTCTCTCTTTTTGGAGAGAATCATATCTGCTTCAGGACAAACATGGAATGCTTCATCACTTCCAGATTGGATAAACTCCAACCCTTTTTTTGTTGGTTCCGGGAATTTTATCTGAACATGAATCTGCACAAGGCAATGCAGTTGGACAACAAACCAAATTGGTCAGCAAAAAATTTCATAGCTAGAGTAAGGCAGAATGAAATTGTATCAGAATGAATAATAACATGCCAATTGTAAATTCTGTTACTTTAGAGAATGTATGAAAAGAAATGAAAAGATCAAATCAGCATTTGTTTTTTAACTGTATAGTATTATACCTTATCATCCCCTTCTTTGATATATCCTTTAGCTTCCATGATTCTAGCAAGACCTTTCCACCATAGTAGATCAGTGGCTAAGAATTTTTGAGACTGCATTTGGCCATCATTTGACAATAATCAAATAACATGTCAGGATTCCTGTAATATCCATATGGTATTGTTAAAACCAGATATATACAAGAAAGACAGTCACCTGCTCCCTTATTTTATTGACAAAAGTTCTGAGGTTTGGCCTCTCTAGGAACTTTTGTTGTTCAATTAAAGGATCATCATAAGAACAATCCATAAAACCACTTCCATAACGAGCAGCAAGAATTTGCATCAAAATATTTGCCTCCTCTTTTACATCCTGCATTTTAGGAGGTCCATCAACACAAATGTCACACCTGAGTCGAAAGAATTTCAGTAAAAGAGTTAGAATAAAGGAAGAAAGCGAAAGAAAGAAAAATTTTCAATGGGTCATATTCGTGTCAAGAGTCAAGCACGGGAAAACATACTTATGAAAAAGTGAGTGTACTGCAAGAATACCACAGAGTGAATATGTTTTTTGATTTATCTACCAATAAGTTGCAAAGGTTCTCGCTTCAAGTTTTAATGATTAAACACATATATACAGAGATATAAGTATTAGCATCAGAATTCAGAAGTTTAGAACAAGGATCATGCAGAAATCTTAAAGCCAACATCATACAACTACCATACAAAACCTGAAATAAGCATTACGCACAAGAGGCACTTCTCATTATGAAAATCTTCCCCAAAATACTCAACAAGGGTTCTGGCTCGACAGCAAGAAGTATTCATTCCGTATCTGCAAGTAAACACAAGGATTATGTGATAAAATGCCAAAGCAGAGAGGGAGCAACAAGAAAGAAAGATGTTTATACTTTATACAAACCTGAAGCAATCAGATAACATTTTATACGCCTCTTTTGCCTGCTCTTCACTTCTTTTACTAGGAAGAAGTGTTGGCACTCTTGATAAGTTTGCATATAAAACTGCCAGGACAAAATGTATAGATCATCTTAACACTATAAATATACCCAAAATAAAGGGAAAAGTAAAAACAAGTGATATAGTTATAAACTTCAGATGTAGGATTTAAGGCTAATATATTATTAGTTCTCAATTTGAAAATGGACTAGGTAAGTTATCTTTGACAACGAGCATGATATATATATTCTGAAATACTAGTAAATAGGCTTACCACAATCTGCTAATTTTCCATCTCTTCCTGCTCGACCAGCTTCTTGATAATATGCTTCCAAACTCTAAATCAGAATCAAGTTTAGAGAAGGATCAAATAACCACAAAACTTGAGACAGATATCTACCACTTTTTTTTTTTTGGCAAATTGATATCTACCACTTATGGAACATAAACTTGGTAAAACCAATAGCATACAAGTTACAAGAGAATTAATCTATTTCGCACCACTACCAGAACTAGAAGACAGACCTGTGGCCAACCATAATGAATAATTCTTCTAACATTTAACTTGTCAATCCCCATTCCAAAAGCAATGGTCGCAACAACAACCTGCAGGTCAGAGGAAAAACATAATCATCTCATCTATAGATGGCTGGATAAGATCATAAACAATAATTCATCAATAGAATTCCATTTGCTCTGAATAAACAAAATAAGAATAAAGAAGAAAAATAATGTAAAAGGTCAAAAAGACAAGAAGACTGCAGAGCATGCAAAAGCAAATTAATTAGCCAAGTAATCAGCATTCTATAAGGAGATATAGGCCGAAGAAATTAAATAGTACAAAGAAGAACCAAAAACTGAGAAAAGTAACAGGCTGAATTCTTCAAAGAATAAAAAATTGGGAAAAACAATGTAATTTTTTTGAAAAAGGTACGCATTTCATCAATGACGCCAACAAATGCAAAATTAATCAGAAACAGTTCATTGTCTATATGTATCTGAAATCCATACCTCTAGGGAGTTTTCATGAAATTCCTTGTGAACTCGCCTTAGATGTGATTTCGGCAACTGAGGAAAAAAGAGGGAAGAAAGTCATAAATAGTTGCTTATCATTAACATGTACCCACAAGATTTTATCTGACAATTCTAGACAAATTATCAGAATAATATGCATGGCAGCATGGGAAGAGTTTAAAGGAAGAGAACTATGAGAAACTGAGAATGATTTCTTTATCATGAACTATGGGAGGAAAAATAAGAAAGAAACACAAGAATTAAAAGTCAAAAGAAGCAACGAAAGTATACTGCCAAATACGACCATTCAAAGGTACAAAAAAGTTAGTGCTTTAAGACTGCAAGAAACTGAAATTTGAGAATAAAAAGGGGAAAAAAGAAGTGTATAGTGTTTATGTGTCTGTGTATTCAACTACATAAACCCATAGTAAAATTGTCCTCAAGTATTTACCGAGGCATTGTAAGCCGCAGCCTTAACTCCAAGCTTGCAAAGAAAATTTGCAATGTTCACTGTTTCCTTTCTTGTAGGAACATAAATGATAGTAGGTCCTTCTTCTAGAGGCTCTTGCAGAAGCCTCAGCCTTTCTTCTGGTTTATTTGGTGGATCAATTGTCTCAACTGACCCCCGTAAATCCCATTCTTCAATGTGAGGTTGACCAGAAAATTCACCATAAGCAACTGCAACATAAAAGTAAACAAATTACAGTGGAAAAGCAGTGAAGTATCAATCATTCATATTTCTATAGATTAACCCAAGCAAAAGCAGACATAGAATATCAAGCTAAAGTATCATAGGATGGTACCATCCCAATCTTCCACACTCTTAAAGACGTCAACCTCGTTTTCTAAATACTCTACGGACATTTGCCTTTCCCTTGAAGAAATTGAACCATTTTTCTGATTTGAATTTTCATCGTCACTTTTGTCAATATCACTATCTTCACTGTCATTCAAATCGCTTCCAGATGACTGATCTGAATCAGATTGACCATGAAATTCTTGTGCGATTAGAGTTTGTTTCCTCTCGCCAATCTTTTTCTTTCTGGCATAAACATCAATAAGCTGGCTGAAATCTGTCTCATATGAAGACGATGTTGTTCTACTATGTTTTACCTGTAAACAACAGCAAATATAATTTGATTCTATCAAAACACACAGAAGTTCATGATAATAGATAAGGGATAAACTACTTAAAGAGAACCTTGAAGTTTTTAAATACCCCCAACCCCTTCCCAAGTGGAAGTTTAAAGGAAACAAGAGGGAAGAAGGGGCAAGGACCAATTACGACAGAAACAAAGCTGCAATAAGTAATAACTCACTGAGAATCGCAAATTTGGACGGAAAAATGAAGTGAGTACAATCTTTGTCTCCTTCGGCATGCATAAAGAATCAAGAATGTCTTGTTGAACTCGAACTGTGGCAGTAGCAGTCAATGCCATAATTGGGATGTCAAATTTCAAGAATTTTAATTTTCTTGCACTGAAATTCTCTCGCAACACAGACAATCGCCTGAAGCAATGGAATACAACCAAATAAGGATGGCTATACCTTCAAAAATAAACTAAATAGCACAGCTTCATGTACCCAAAAACAGTTGAAAAATATGTGTTGCTATAAAAATGGTAGATGGCAGTCAAGTACATACCACAAAAAGTATACCAGAGAGAACAAAGTAAAATATTAACAAGTTACAAAAATTTACATGGACTGCTTTTGTGCATAATAGATAAAATGCATCATAATACTCTCTTTGTGCATCTACAACATAAAAAGTTATTTGGATGGCTCTTAAATGCACGTACAGTGTGGTTCAATAAAAATGCATATTCTCCCTAACTCAAATAAGCACCAATGTCGAAATATGTCGATTGAGTGAAGGAGAAACACAAACAGCCAAGCAAAACATAAGAAACACATATGACATACCTGTAGTCAGGCCGAAAATCATGGCCCCACTTTGATACACAATGGACTTCATCAATTGCAAACAATGTGATTCCACGATTTTCTGCTAGCCTCTGAAGAGGTTCTACTAGCCTGCACAAAAAGTGATAGTACTTTCTCAATTCCAAATACAGTAAAGAGTAAAAGTCATTGAGAAGCAACAATGACAAGGTAAGCACCAAACCTCAGAATTGTCTCTGGACAGACATATATAATACTATACATGCCTCTCATGGCTTTCTTTTCCACACTGCTGTCTGGTTGCCCAGATCCAAGAAAACAAGCAGAGACCCCGTGTTTTGATAATTTTAAGCATTGGTCATGCATCAAACTTATCAAAGGAGAAACCACAACTACCACCTTTCCTGTTAACAATGCTGGAATCTGGAAACAAAGTGATTTTCCTGCAAAAGGTAAATAATAAGTATCTACAAAATTGTGAGATAGCAGACTGAATGGAGATGAAAACAAGAGAAGCTAAAGAAGATCAAGTATTGACCAGATCCTGTTGCAGCAAGCACGAGACAGTCTTGGTGAGACAGCCAAGCACCCAAGGCTTCCTTCTGGAAACTCTTCAAGGATGAATAACCAAAATGCTTCCTTAATAAACTGTTAACCTTTGGCTCCCAATTTGATCCGATATCTAGCTCCTCAGAGCAGCAAACTTGTAATGGATTAGGCACGGTTTCAAGTTGATTATTCATAGAAGGTGATTGTCCCATGTCTTCTACTACATGACTAGGCAACACCTGGGATCCAGAAACAACTGCATCAGCTATGCCATTGCCTCTACTTCGTTTAGGACCTTTCGGTTCACCTTTGGGTTGAAAATGATCCCAAATTCTAGACTGTCGCATATTACCCATAGAGTCTGAAGAGGAAATGGCTCTTTTACCCAGACATTTTCCATTCCCTGAAGAAGATTGAGAACAAGTTGATGCACTGTGACTATTTCTACGGGAACCATCCAATACATACTGAACTGCTTCATCAATAGATGCTCCAACAGCTTTCACAGCTTCAATGGCATCAGATTTCTCAAAACCCATTTCGATAAGCTTTTCAATAACTTGATCAGACGATGATGCATTATTTGCATCCATTTTTAAGAACTGTAAACCAAAGATCAAACAGATGCAATGCAATCCAAAATTAAGGACTATTTCAAATTTCAAATACCATATAACAAATAAAAAAAATTACTTAAGTTCTCTTCCTTTCTCTGTCCCTTTTCAAAGTTCTCTAAGGAACTAAACTGCCGCTTCTATGCAATTTTTCCTCTTCCTTCACAATTAATACTGGGTAACCTTCATCTCAGTTCACGAATCGTTGTTTGCTACTTAAAACTACGATACAATCAAATAAGTGATATATTTCATGTTTTCTTTTTCTTTCCTGATTCTTTTCGTTTTTTAGCTTACCAAACAGAACCTAGAGAATTGAAATAATCAAATTAAGCAGAGAATAAAGAAGTCGAATCTTAAATTTAAACGATAAAAGAAAAATTAACCATAAAATTTTAAATTCAGCGGCAAACAGAGATCTGACCTATCTCCGACGGCGATTCGGCTGCCGAGAAAACTTGGAAGAAACAGAAGCTTCCCTAAAATCCTAAATGAGATAATTGAAATTCCATGGCCGCGAAAATATTTGATTTTAACAACTGAGCCCGCTCTGGCCAAAAAGAAAAAAAAACAACTGAACCCGCCAAAATTGCACTGGCACTATAAAGAAAAGAAGTACTATTGGTATAATGTTGGGTACAACTTACAGTCTTATACACAATTAATTAAGAGTAATAATATATAGTTTACCTCAAAAAAAAAAGAGTAATAATATATAGTATTTTTTTTGTACAATTTTTCATATGCTATAATTTATTTGTTCCACTTCCCTCAAAAAAAAAATATTTGTTCCACCAAGAATTACTTATATGCTAAATATGACCCTTTTTTTCTTTAACAAAAAAACATCCATTTTTCTTATGAATTTTTAATTAGCAATCGGTCATATTCAAGTTAAGTCGGTCCATTATAATAATATATTTATCAATTAGATATCATATTACTCTATAATATAATAATGAGTAAAATTTAAGATAGTGTAAAAAGACTAAATAAAACATATACTGCAAAAATAAAAAATAAAATAATCAATGTTTTCCTTTTAACATTCTACAATTCATCAGTAGGTTCATCTTCCTCCTGTGATCCAGCTGAGCTTCCACCACTTTTCTCATAAACTTGTTTAATAACTGGATTGCAAACTGCCTCAACTTCCTTAAGCTTCTCATCAAAATCTTCTTTCCCTCCGTTCTGGTTATCATCTAACCATTCAAGGGCTTCTTTCAAGGTGGTCTCAATCTTCTCCTTGTCATCAGAATCAATCTTGTCTGCAAGCTTGTCCTTGTCATCAATGGTGCTCCTCATGCTGTAAATGTATGACTCTAGCTTGTTCCTTGAATCAATCTTTTCCCTCACTTTCCGGTCCTCTTCGGCGAATTCCTCAGCTTCTTGCACCATCCTGTCAATCTCTTCCTGGCTTACAGGCCCTTTGTCATTGGTGATTGTGATGGATTTTGCTTTCTTTGCTGCTTTATCCTCTGCTGTCACATGGAGGATGCCATTGGCATCAACCTCAAATGTAACCTCAATTTGAGGAACTCCCCTACAAGACATAAAAAAATAAAATTAAAAAAAAAAAAAATTAGTTGAATGTTACTCATGACACTTGAAAGTAAGATCAAATTTGGAATGTTAATTGTTAAACTCACCTTGGAGCAGGTGGAATGCCTGTAAGATCAAATTTTCCGAGTTCGCGACAGTCTTTTGTTAAGCTTCTCTCACCTTCAAAAACCTAAATTTTTGCAAATGCAACTAGTCTTAGTTTAACAGCAAAATTGACATGCAATAAACTAAATAAAGTTTTGAAGTCACTATGGATTGATTAAGTTACCCTGATGGATACAGTGGTCTGCTGGTCTTGGTAAGTGGTGAAAACCTGAGATTTCTTAGTTGGGATCACAGTGTTCCTTGGGATCAACTTAGTCATGACTCCACCAGCTGTTTCAATGCCAAGACTCAAAGGAGCAACATCCAAAAGAAGAATGTCTGCAAAATCGAAACCCGAAAATTCATGTTAGTTCTCAATAAACATACTGCTGAACAAAAAAAAAAAACAGTTCAACATTGATGAAATAGGAATATAGGATCATAAAACATTACCATTGGTTCCTTCTCCTCCTTCACCACTAAGAATTCCACCTTGAACTGCAGCGCCATACGCGACAGCCTCATCCGGGTTAATACCCTTGCTAGGCTCTTTGCCATCAAACAAATCCTTCAACATTTGTTGAACCTTGGGAATTCTAGTACTTCCTCCAACAAGCACAATCTCATGAATATCAGACTTCTTCAAATTTGCATCCTCTAAAGCCCTTTTAACCGGTCCTAATGTTTTCTTAAACAAGTCCATGTTCAATTCTTCAAATCTTGCCCTTGTCAATGACTCAGAGAAATCAACACCATCAAACAAAGACTCAATCTCAACCCTAACTTGGTGTTGGCTACTCAAAGCCCTCTTTGCTCTCTCACATTCGCGTCGAAGCTTCCCTAATGCATTGTTATCATTGCTGATATCATTGCTGTATTTCTTCTTGATCAATTTGATGAAATAATCCATCACTCTATGATCAAAATCTTCACCTCCCAAGTGGGTGTCTCCACTTGTAGCAAGAACTTCAAACACTCCATTATCAATGGTCAAGATGCTAACATCAAAAGTTCCTCCACCAAGATCATAAACCAATATGTTTTTCTCTTCTCCTTTCTTGTCTAATCCATAGGCAATGGCTGCAGCTGTAGGCTCATTGATGATCCGAGCCACGTTTAGCCCGGCAATGGTGCCTGCATCCTTAGTAGCCTGCCTTTGTGCATCATTGAAATAAGCTGCAACAAAATCAGAACAAAACAGAACACATTAAGCCACATTGGCATATTCTTTCATTGATAGTTCATATAAAAAGATAAATTATAAGCTGCAAAATCAGAACAAAACAGAACACATTAAGCCACATTGGGAAATTTCTTTCGTTTAAGCTAAAAAATCAGAACAAATCAGAACACATTGGCACATTCATATTAAAAGATGAAATTATAAGCTCAAAAATCAGAACAAAACAGAACACAGTAGGCCACCTTGGGAACTTTCTTTCCTTGATAGTTCCATATAATAAGATAAATTAAAAAAGGAGATTTTCAAGCATACCTGGAACGGTAATAACAGCGTCTTTAATCTTCTTTCCCAAGTAAGCCTCAGCTGTTTCCTTCATTTTTGTTAAAATCATAGCACTGATTTCCTCAGGGCTAAAAACTTTAATCTCATCTTTAACCTTAACTTGAATATAAGGCTTCCCATCTTTATTAACGATCTTAAAAGGCAGGAACTTCATATCTCTTTGAACCTCAGGATCATTAAAGCTAACCAAAAAAAAATCACAAATTCAATAAATTAAGAAAAAAAAGGAAAAAAAACCCCAGAAGATAAACCCTTTTTTCTTTTACTTACTTTCTTCCAATGAGACGCTTAACATCAAAGATGGTGCGTTCTGCATTGAGAGCCGCTTGATTCTTGGCGGCTTCTCCAATCAAACGCTCGGTATCGGTGAATGCAACCCATGATGGGGTGATTCTATTCCCTTGATCGTTCGCGATAATCTCGACATGGCCGTTCTTATAAACACCCACACAAGAATATGTCGTCCCCAAGTCGATTCCGATCACCGTTCCAAGCTTCGGGTCTTCTGCCGCTACAGCTATCCCTACGAGGAATTCTTAAACCACAAAAAAACAAAAGCATGTGAGCAGAACAGAGAAAAACAGAGCAACTCAACTGAAAAAAATGAAAGAAAAAAAACGGAGAAAAGGTCTCTAGTTTTACCGGAAAGGAAGAGAAAGAAAAGCCACAATGCCTTGTTCTTGTTTCTTGTCAACATTGTCGATGGGAAATCGAAACTCAAACAAACAAACAAACAATTGTCGATGATGGGAAATTTCTTGTAACTTGTTTTGGTTCTTTCCTTTTCACAGTTTAACTCTAGGATGGAGCGAAAAACTTTTGAATGGGTGGTTTGTTTATATATGGTGAGGGTAAGCTACGTTGTTCTACCCAATGACGGATGCAATACGGGGTATTTTTGAATTAGACTAGGAATATAACTGTTAGTTGGGCTGGGTCGGAGTTAGTCTTGATAGTAATATTATTATTGCTGTTCAAGGCCGGCCCATTTATTAAATGGGTTCAAATTTTTGTCAAATCCCGTTTAATAAAAAAATATTTAGACAAGGCCTGTTTAAAAGCCTCGTATAATTTTTTAATAATTATTTTAAGGGTTAAACTAGATTAATTAATTATATATATATAATTATAGTTCTGAAATATGATATATACTACATATATATGTAATGAGTTATCTGGTACATCGTTGGTGAAGTTTTTGGATTTTAAAAAGGATTAAAATGTTGACACGTACTAATTTCATAATTAATTAAATGTTTAATATTCGTATATACTCACATAGTGAGTGCAATATGTCTTGTATAAATAAAATTATAAATATGAAATATGAAATATACTATATATATTATATATATATATGAGTTATTATTTGGTATATCGTCGGTGGAGTTGAACTCCACAAATGAATTAAAATGTTGATATGTACTACATTTCATAATTAATTAAATATTTAATATTTATATATATATTCCCTAAGGGTGCGTTTGGTTAGGATCATCCCCCAGATCATCACTTATGCAAGATCACTAGTAATGTTAGTCAATTCTTGTTTGGTTGGGTTATCAAAGATTATTGGTGATCTTTGATCACCATGTTTAATTAAATAGGAAGATCACCTCTCAATAATTAGTACAAACTTATAAAAGACCATATTATACTCATGTTATGATATAAACAAAGCTTTGTACTTAACCAAATTTTTCCATTTCTTTAACACTTTTTATCAATTCTTTGTAAACTAATTTTGGCTATTTGATATTTTTTGAAACATCAAAATTGGCATTTGCTTCATTTTTATATTTTAATTAATATTTCAATGTCAAGAGTGGACAATTTAAACCATGAATTTGCCATCACAAGCTTGCCAAGAGTATAAGCTTTGGTTTGAATATATGATCAAGTGGCCTATGTACGACTGACCGACCATTCATTGGCACTTGGCAGATAATGCTTCATATCTTTAGAGAAGTTTCCTGATCAGTTAACATTCTATTGAGTTCTTCACTCACTTTGGTTGCAGGAAAATTATACATCTCATATATAAATTAAAGGAAAATTATATCATACATTGTCGGTGGGGTTTAGCAAATTATACATGTGGGTCTAAGGATTGACATGTTTCCAGAAATAATTTTGAATTTTAAAAATAAAATTAATTCAGAAAATGAGTATGTGCTAACTTCCCAACCCGTTTGTGAAATCCAAAATTTACACGGTCAATGTATCAAATAATTATCCTTAATTAAATATTTAATATTCATATCTATTCCTAAGGGGACACATGTCTACCCTTTAACCCCACACGGTCAATCTGCTAAACTCCACCGACGATGGATATGATAATTTTCCTATATTATAATATAATACTCTTATTGATAATAAGAATTTATACATGTTTTTTTTTGTATATTTACAAGTTAACCTTACTTGAGTCGGCTCGGCCCATTGTGGGTAAAGCTCTACCAACAATTGTTTTCTTCATTCACAACACTCGAACCCAAAACCTTGTTTAAGGGAAAAAATGTCAAACCACTTGAACCAACCACTTATTGGTAAAATTTATACATGTATTACTCTTCTTTTTCTTATTTAACATATGGTGCACGTATGTATTATATATCAACAAATAACAAATAAAGAGAAGTATATTTACTTAATCCGGACTGGGCTTAGGTTGGGCCTGCACTTTTGCTTATATATCCAAGCCCGGCCCATTTAATAAATGGGATTATTATTATTTTTTTATCTAAACTCATCCAATGAACTTAAAATTCTTGTTCAAACCCTTTAAAATATCGGTTGGACTTACGGGCTTGGACGGTTATCCTACCCATTGAACAACTCCATAATTCTAGGTTAAGCCTGGTGAATATGGACTAATGTAAATGAATACGCTATTGCTAAAAATCTAAAAAGTTATTTGCCGGATTTTGTTTCTTTTTTGTTTAGTCAAATGAGAATGAGCAAATATTTTTTCTTTTTAAAAACATGTTGCAGTGAAAATCAACATAAAAAACTAGTCATTATTCTTTTGTACTATTCCTTACTAAAACAAAATTATTATGCATGAAAATCTCATGCTTCTACCTAACATTTGCATGCGTTTTTGGAAGAAATTAACATGGACAGCATTCTGAAATCTAAGTTGTGAAATATGATATGACCTCTATATATAGGATATGATGGTGGATATTATTATTGAAGCAAAATTAGGAAATTGAAGCAAGATTAGGAAATTGTGGTTCAAACTGATATATATATATATATATATATAATACAAAATATATTTTATAAAATATTGGAGGAAATTTAATTTTAGTTAACCATGTTCTTAGACTCCCTTTGTTTCAACTTAGCTTATAACAACCACTACAGGGGAAAGCCTTCTAGTTAAAAAGAGGAGATTTTCCATCATTTTCAATTGACATGTCAGCCAACTGATCGCAGAAGCTGTTTGCATCTAAGAAAGCAAAAGCCAAATAAGCTACTTATAAGCATCGCATCGCTCAAACAAAGAGAGCCTTAAACCCATAGACGAAACTAGGGGGTGGCGGGGTGGGGCGGCCACCCCCCAAAGTTCCCAAAACCCTTAAGCACCTATGTACTTTTATTGTCACATATACGAATTGAAGTTCAATTTCGCCCCCCTAATATGTAAGAGGCAGAAAAAGGAGCTTACCTTATCTAGGAGAATGGGGAATTTAGAGATTGTTAACTCTTTAAATTTCAAGTTTTAATCATTTCGATCAGAGGTAAAGTTCATTGAAAATTTTAAACTTTAATATGGTTATAAATGACTTTTTTATGATAAAAGAAATGTTTGTTGTATATTATATAAGTACTTACTGTTATTTATCATACACACCAAACAAAAGAACCCTATACTATCGTATAAGACATTCGCCCCCCAAACCAAAATTTCTAGTTCCATCTCTGCTTAAACTCAAATTTGGCCCATTTCATTTATAGCCTAAAATCTTTTTATTCAAACCCATGATCTTAAAATTCTACACCCAATAGTTGATGATTTTGTGTTTTTCTTTTTGAAGACTTATACGTTCTAGACCCAATAGTTGAGTGACACGTAGGACAATGACAAATTTAACCGGAAACATGTCACCTGCAATCACATATCCTACAATCCTACAATCAAATGATGTGTATTCCTAATATCACACCACGTCTTGATACAAACTTAACGGCAAAAGGCGATTGCAATGCATGTTAACTTCTTTCTTTTTATTGTTGGGTGAAATTTATGCTAGTGACTTTTTTTTGTTACGCCTTACGATTTTTTTTCCTTTTTTTTTCATATGTGAAATGTTTTGACAAAAGTATCCTTATTATTTATATATTTATATATATATATACACTAATTATAAAAGCACGAATAATGAGAAATTTTATATTTTTCGATTGTACAATTTTTTAAAAAAATATATATTTCTAAATTGTCACTATTAAAATCTAATTTTATGTACTATTTTTCAAATATATTTTAAAATAGCCATTATTAAAATATAAATATAATTTTAGTTATGAAATTTCAATTCCAAAGAAATTTTGTATGTAAATTTACAATCCAAACTGAAGTATAAGAATCACTCTGGATCATGATTTTTAGCAGCAACATGTATATTCTCAATTTTTTTCATTTTGAGATCTTGTGCGAGGGACTAGGAGATGTGGATAATGTTTTTGGGTCATGAGCAATTGAATTTTTCTAATTAGCTTCAACTTATGTATGTCGGTCCAATTTATAATATTGATTAAAATTTGAAGATGTTAATTGCTTCTTTTTATGTGAAATATATATATACACACATAGACCTGCCTATACATATATATATACATGTAATAACAAAAAAAATACTTTATTTAAGCCCAACTTAAAGATGAAGTGTAAATGTAATTCGCTTTTATACCCCAAATCTTGCTCATTAATAAATGGGCTTAATTTTTTTTTCAAACTCATCTAGTGGACTTAAAATCTACACCCCAATACTTGCATTTTTTGTTATTTTTGAAAACTTGTTTTTACACCCAATAGTTGAGTGGCAGTGGCACGGAGGATGACGAATTTAACCAACAACACGGGAATGTTCTTGGATTAGATTAGTAAGCACTAAGCGGTTAAATAAAACGGGTAATCTATATAATATATGTGCAAGCTCAATAGACAATGGGCGCCCTCCCTCCCAATTTTTCTTTTCTTCTTTTGAAAAAAAAATCTCTAATAATTTATTTATCAAATAGCTTTCATATTTTACTACATTATTATACTAGTCATTTTATAATTTATATTTTATTCGATTTAACCTTTTAACTTTATTTTTTTAAAGATGATTCAAGTATCTCTTGCAACTCAAAAGCTAATTTTTATATTTAGGGTTGAAAAAATCAAAGCAAACAGAAAATACAAGCAACTTCAATCTTAAATTTAAATGTCAAAAGAAAATTAACAATAAAATTTTAAATTTAGCGGCAAACAGAGAATTGACATATCTTCGACGACAATTCAGCTGCCGAGAAAACTTGGAAGAAACAATTCGAAGCTTTTTTTTTTATATCTTGATCCCTAAATGAGATAATTAAAATTCAATGGCCGCGAAAATATTTGATTTTAACAACTGAACCCGCCAAAATTGCAGCCTAGCATTATCAAGGAAATAAGTACTATTGGTCATTGGTGTAATGTTGTAATTTTTTTTTTAGTGAGTATATGTGAAATCTTATTATCATCTGAATAGATCTTATATATCCAAACATTTAAACGAGAAATCAATTCAAACTAAGAAACTATCGTAAATAAACCATCTACTTACCAAATACACGAATAAACAAATCATAAACTAAACTCACATTCCGTGAGGCTTGAACACAGGACCTCATGGTCACGATCCAAGTACGGTGTATCTACCAGTTGAACTAACAACTCGAGTGCGTAATGTTGTAATGTTGGGTACAACTTACACAATTAGTTAATAGTATAAATATTTTTTGGAAAATTATTCAATTGTAATGTTGGGTACAACTTACACAATTAGTTAATAGTAGAAATATTATTCGATACGTTTAGCAGAATGCACATGTCCTCTTAAGATTAGATTGAAATATTAAAAATCTAATTAATTCTGAAATGAGGTTATCAACCTTTAAACCCGTTTGTGGAATCCAAAAACTACAATTTTTTTTTTATTATTTTTCATAAGCTAGTAGTTATTTGTGCAAAACATGACCTTTTTTCTTTGACAAAATTTTGATAGCAATTGCTCGTGTTCAAGCTAGGTCGGTCCGCTATACTTATATTTATTTATATTTATCAATTAAAAATCATACTACTCTATAATTATGCAAGACATTTTCGAATTAGATGATTGAAAGTTGTGAGTAAAGTTAAATGCTTCTTTATTTCATAACTTCACAATTTACAATTTACAATTTGAGCATAAATTTAAAATTTTCAACCTAAACTTTAGCTACCATTTTCAAGGTGAAAAGCATCAAGAAAAGAAGAACTGCCAAGAATAAAAGGGATTGTTCCATACATATCATAATAATTACTTACAGGATATTAAATGAGTAGGATGTATAAGATATTGTAAAAGACTAAATAAAACAAATACTGCAAAAAAGAAAAAAAAAATCAATGTTTTCCTCTCAACATTCTACAATTCATCAGTAGGTTCATCTTCCTCCTGTGATCCAGCTGAGCTTCCACCACTTTTCTCATAAACTTGTTTAATAACTGGATTGCAAACTGCCTCAACTTCCTTAAGCTTCTCATCAAAATCTTCTTTCTCTCCGTTCTGGTTATCATCTAACCATTCAAGGGCTTCTTTCAAGGTGGTCTCAATCTTCTCCTTGTCATCAGAATCAATCTTGTCTGCAAGCTTGTCCTTGTCATCAATGGTGCTCCTCATGCTGTAAATGTATGACTCTAGCTTGTTCCTTGAGTCAATCTTTTCCCTCACTTTCCGGTCCTCTTCGGCGAATTCCTCAGCTTCTTGCACCATCCTGTCAATCTCTTCCTGGCTTAAACGCCCTTTGTCATTGGTGATTGTGATGGATTTTGATTTCTTTGCTGCTTTGTCTTCTGCTGTCACATGGAGGATGCCATTGGCATCAACCTCAAATGTAACCTCAATTTGAGGAACTCCCCTACAAGACATTAAAAAAAAAATAGTTCAATGTTACTCATGATGACACCATGACACTTGAAAGTAAGATCAAATTTGGAATGTTAAACTCACCTTGGAGCAGGTGGAATACCAGTAAGATCAAATTTTCCGAGTTCGCGACAGTCTTTAGTCAAGCTTCTTTCTCCTTCAAAAACCTGGAATTTTGCAAATGCAACTAGTCTTAGTTTAACAGCAAAATTGATATGCAATAAACCAAATAAATTTTTAAAGTAAATATGGATTGATTAAGTTACCCTGATGGATACAGTGGTCTGCTGGTCTTGGTAAGTGGTGAAAACCTGAGATTTCTTAGTTGGGATCACAGTGTTCCTAGGGATCAACTTAGTCATGACTCCACCAGCTGTTTCAATGCCAAGACTCAAAGGAGCAACATCCAAAAGAAGAATGTCTGCAAAATCGAAACCCGAAAATCTTGTTAGTTCTCCATAAACATTATTACCATTGATGAAATAGGATCATAAATCATTACCATTGGTTCCTTCTCCTCCTTCACCACTAAGAATTCCACCTTGAACTGCAGCGCCATACACGACAGCCTCATCGGGATTAATACCCTTGCTAGGCTCTTTGCCATCAAACAAATCCTTCAACAATTGTTGAACTTTGGGAATTCTAGTACTTCCTCCAACAAGCACAATCTCATGAATATCAGACTTCTTCAAATTTGCATCTTCCAAAGCCCTCTTGACAGGTGCTAAAGTTTTCTTAAACAAGTCCATGTTCAATTCTTCAAATCTTGCCCTTGTCAGTGACTCAGAGAAATCAACACCATCAAACAATGACTCGATTTCAACCCTAACTTGGTGTTGGCTACTCAAAGCCCTCTTTGCTCTCTCACATTCGCGTCGAAGCTTCCCTAAGGCCTTGTTATCCTTGCTGATATCTTTGTTGTATTTCTTCTTGATCAATTTGATGAAATAATCCATCACTCTATGATCAAAATCTTCTCCTCCCAAGTGAGTGTCTCCACTTGTAGCAAGAACTTCAAACACTCCATTATCAATGGTCAAGATGCTAACATCAAAAGTACCACCACCAAGATCATAAACCAATATGTTTTTCTCTCCTCCTTTCTTGTCCAATCCATAGGCAATGGCTGCAGCTGTTGGCTCATTGATGATCCGAGCCACATTTAGCCCGGCAATGGTGCCTGCATCCTTAGTAGCCTGCCTTTGAGCATCATTGAAATAAGCTGCAACAAAATCAGAACAAAACAGAACACATTAACATTGGCATATTCTTTCATTGATAGTTCATATAAAAAGATAAATTATAAGCTGCAAAATCAGAACAAAACAGAACACATTAAGCCACATTGGGAAATTTCTTTCGTTTAAGCTAAAAAATCAGAACAAATCAGAACACATTGGCACATTCATATTAAAAGATGAAATTATAAGCTCAAAAATCAGAACAAAACAGAACACAGTAGGCCACCTTGGGAACTTTCTTTCCTTGATAGTTCCATATAATAAGATAAATTAAAAAAGGAGATTTTCAAGCATACCTGGAACGGTAATAACAGCGTCTTTAATCTTCTTTCCCAAGTAAGCCTCAGCTGTTTCCTTCATTTTTGTTAAAATCATAGCACTGATTTCCTCAGGGCTAAAAACTTTAATCTCATCTTTAACCTTAACTTGAATATAAGGCTTCCCATCTTTATTAACGATCTTAAAAGGCAGGAACTTCATATCTCTTTGAACCTCAGGATCATTAAAGCTAACCAAAAAAAAATCACAAATTCAATAAATTAAGAAAAAAAAAGGGAAAAAAAAACCCCCAGAAGATAAACCCTTTTTTCTTTTAACTTACTTTCTTCCAATGAGACGCTTAACATCAAAGATGGTGCGTTCTGCATTGAGAGCCGCTTGATTCTTGGCGGCTTCTCCAATCAAACGCTCGGTATCGGTGAATGCAACCCATGATGGGGTGATTCTGTTCCCTTGATCGTTCGCTATAATCTCGACATGGCCGTTCTTATAAACACCCACACAAGAATATGTCGTCCCCAAGTCAATTCCGATCACCGTTCCAAGCTTCGGCTCTTCTGCCGCTACTGCTATCCCTAGGAGGAATTCTTCAACCACAAAAAAACAAAAAGCAGATAGTAAAAAACAGAGCGAAACAGAGCAAAACAGAGCAACTCAACTGAAATCGATGGAAAGAAAACCAAAAAAAGTAATCCAGGAAGAATTCGTTTTTTACCTGAAAGAAAGAGAAATAAAAACCACAATGCCTTGTCTTTTGTTAACATTGTCGTCGTTCGTCTTGGTCAGAAAAAATTGTCGTCGTCTTGGTCAGGAAGAATTCGTTTCAACTGGCTTTCGTTACTTGGTTTTTTATTTGATGGAGCGAAAGACTGTTTGAAAGTTTGTTTATATAGGGATGAGAGTAAGCGAAGCTAGAGTGTTCGACCCAATCACTGAGAGCCACGTCATCAAGTTGATGCATTTTTTGTTGGTATGTTTGAAGACCTACACGTTCCAGAACCAATTGTTGGGTGACACATACTTTGACCGATAACACGGGAAAGTTCTTGAAATTAGATTCGGAACCGGTTAAAGAGAAGTAGAAAAGTAGAAAATGGGTAATCTAAAGACCAAAAGGAGAAGGTTTTTAATTTGGGTTAGATTGAAATTCGTTTGGGCTTTGACGTTTTGAGTAAAGTTGAACTCTTGTTGAAGCCTTATTTGGGCAAGTTTTAGTCCCCGTTAAACAACACTATGACAAACCCAAAATTATTACTATATAATAAAGGCCCATGAATACAAAGCAAAAAAAAAAAAAAAAAATAGCACTAATCCGAATTAGACTCACATCGTCGCAAGAAACAGAAGGAAATCAATAAGGGTAATTATCTGATACATTGGCGGTGTAAACTTTGTACTCCGGGTTGTGGAGTTGACACATATCCATTTTCTAAATTTTAAATATTTCAATCTAATTCATGGGGACACATGTCACTGTTTAAGACATGTTTGTGCAATCTGCTAAACTTAAACTTTATTGACGGTGTATTATATATAAACCCTAAAAATATTAAACAATATTGGGAGAATCTTACAATTTCGATTTCTGATTAACTGGTCAAATATGACCGCTAGGCATTAAGGGCTTGTACAAAAAGGTTTTCTACTTTTGTAATTGTACCTCAATACAAATTGAGTTCTAACAATATAATAATCATAATTAATGCAATACGCTCCATTTGATTTTAAGGAAAAAAAGGTGTCCATTATTATTCCATAATAATTTTCTAAACTCTAATATGATATGGAATTGAATGTTGGAAATCAAATTGTTATTGGAAAAACAGCCATGCAAGCAAAATCAATGATGATTTCAATTCAACTCAACAACAAAAATCTTAATCCAACTAGCTAACAATCAGCCTCAGCTGACCAAATTTAACCTAAACCCTGCCAAAAAAAACTCTACATAAAAAAGGGTACAAATTTAACTTACAGCCTGATCAAAATAATGTTTTTTGGGGGCAGTAAAATAGTTTTATTACTTACACATCAAGAAAATTCTAATTAATTCGCTAACGAAGTCTTCAGAAAATGAACCACCACAGCTGCGTCTAATTCAACGATCAATGGGAAGTATTCCCTGTCCTTTGCTAACAACAAGCCTTGACGCACACTCCAAAGCTCAGCCTCAAGACTACTAGTAACACCAATATTCACCATGTAACCAGCCATCCAGTTACCCGAAGCATCTCGAATGAGACCTCCTGCAGCGGCATGATTATCCCCATGTCTTCGGGATCCATCCGAATTAAGTAAAAAACACCCGATCGGTGGCATATTCCATTTGACTAATAGACCTGAAGAACCTGGACCCTTACAATGAAAGAATACTTGACCCGCCTCCATTGTAAGCTTCACTGCATAAGCTATAATTTGCTCCGCATTCGGAGACTTTGCATTGAAAATCAACTCGTTCCTGGCCTTCCACATACTCCAAAGCAAACTAGAAAAGAAAGAACTCCAATAAAAACCATCATGTACCTGAGTATTCTTAGAACAATTTGTATACAACCAGTCTCTAAAGGATTGGGTGGGATTGTTTGGAATTTCTTAAGGGAGAATGGATAAGGGAAGTCAGACATATCTTTCGGGAAGGAAATCGGTGCGCAGACTACTTAGCAATGCTAGCTCATGATTCTGGTCCGGGAGTTGTAGTTTGGGATACTCCTCCAAAACAGATTCTTCCATTGCTGCAGGAAGACAAGAATGGAACTGGCACCTTGCGCCCATAGTCGATAATTTTACTTTTGCTGTTCTTTTGTATCAAAAAAAAGAAAATTCTAATTAATCTATCGAAATGGAGCCACAGGGCTTGGACTGCTTGGAACCTTCAAGTTTCTAAGCTCTTTACAAACATGATCTAACATTCCCAGGAAGTCTCTTACAATCACGAAAATTCGAAGTGGATTAGCTTCATCTGATTTGGTCACATCTCCATGGAAATATTCAGTAATTTCCTTAACATGTAACAAAACCCTATGTTCATCTTCTTGCAACTCTTTCAGATTCTTATCTGCATATATCAAAAAGGAGTTCATTGAACGACTGAAATTCCCACTTTTTTCATCATTTAATAACTCCACTTGAACTAGATGTTGCAATTTAGTCTTTCCATCTGATAAATTTGAGACAGAACTTGCAAGAACATCCAAGTCAATTGTTGACATGGTAAAGTTCAGTTCCTAGACCAGAAACAAGGTCTAGTCCCATTCTTATGTAATCTTCTTCCTTTTCTTCATTATTTCTGATTTTATTTCCCTTGTTGATTGTTGATTTTTCCCATTATGCTATCAGACACTCTTATCCCTTCGGACCGAATAATCTCTTGGACAACAAAATGTAACAAAGTAGTCTTGCCATCATTCCCTTTGACATCAGCAAGCTTAATAAGGGCATCAAGTTTGAATGCTCTCGCGCCGCCTCTAATTGTTCCAACATTCGTTCTGTTACCTTTTTTTAGTAACAGAAGAGCCTGCTTGATCAGAGTTCCTTACAGGCTTACTAGTAGAACAAATGAACAATGAATTGACAAATATAAGCTGAAATATGCATAGTAGGATTTAAATTTTTGTCCAACCCCGTCTTATAAAAATATATTTGGAACAAAGCCTGTCTAAAAGCCCATATATTTTTTCTAATAATTATTTTAAGGGTTAAACTAGATTAATTAATTATATAAATAAAATTATGAATATGAAATATGATATATACTACATATATTTGATACACCATCGGTGGAGTTTTTGAACTCCACAAATAGATTGAAATATTGACACGTACTACATCTCATAATTAATTAAAGGAAAATTATACCATACACTGTCAGTGTAGTTTAGCAAACTACACATGTGGGTCTAAGGATTGACATGTTTCCGGGAATAGTTTTGAATTTTAAAAATAAAATTAATTCAGAAAATGTGTATGTGTTAACTCCCCACGCCTGTTTGTGGAGTCCAAAATTTACACTGTCAATGTATCAAATAATTATCCTTAATTAAATATTTAATATTCATATTTATTCCCTAAGGGGACACATGTCAACCCTTTAGCCCCACATGCTCAGTCTGCTAAACTCCACCGATGATGGATATGATAATTTTCCTATATATAATATAATACTCTTATTGATAATAAGAATTTATACATGTATTTTTTATTTATGTTTATAAGTTAACCTTGCTCGAGCTGGGTCGACCCACTATGGGGTAAATCTCTCCCAACAATTGTTTTCTCCATTAACAAGACTCGAATCCAAGACCTTAATTAAGGGGAACAAGTGTCAAACCAGTTGAACCAACCACTTGTTGGTAGAATTTATACATGTATTACTCTTCTTTTTCTTATTTAAAATATGGTGTGTGTATGTATTATATAACAACAAATAAAAAAAATAAAAGAAGTATATTTATTTAATCGGACTGGGTTTGGTTCGGGCCTGCACTTTTGCTCTTATATCCAAGTCCGGCCCATTTAATAAATGAGATTGATATTGTTTTTTTTTGTCTAAATCTATCCAATGAACTTTCGTGCCAAAAAAAAAAATCATCCAATGAACTTAGAATCCTTATTCAAACCCTTTAAAATATAGGGTGGGCTTACGGACGGATATCCTAGCCATTGAACAGCTCCATATTTCTAGGTTAAGGCTGGTGAATATGGACTCATGTAAATGAATATGCTAGGCCTATATGGAAAATACTAAACCATTTGAGATTGCTAAAAATCTAAAAAGTTATTTGCTGGATTTTCTTTTTCTTTTTTGTCTAGTCAAATGAGAATGAGCAAATATTTTTTGTTTTTAAAAAAAATGTTGCGGTGAAAATCAACATAAAAAATTTAGTCTTGTTCTTTTGTACTATTCCTTACTAAAACAAAATTATTATGCAACAAACATATATAGTTTATGTTTTTACATGAAATGAAAATGAAAATCTCATGCTTTTACCTAACATTTGCATGCGTTTTTGGAAGAAATTGACAACATTATGAAATCTAAGATGTGAAATATGATCTGACCTCTCTATATATAGGAAATGATGATGGATATCATTATTGAAGCAAGATTAGGAAATTGTGGTTTAAACTTTTATATATATATAAAATATTGGAGGAAATTTAATTTTAGTTAACAATGTTCTTAGGCTCCTTTTGTTTCAGCTTATAAGAAGCTGTTATAAGTTACTTAAAGCCACTACAGGGAAGCCCTCTAGTGAAAAAAAACAGCTTTTCCATCATTTTCTTTTGACCCGTCAGCCAACTGATCGCAGAAGCTGTTTGCACCTAAGGAAGCAAAAGCCAAATAAGCCGCACCGCACCGCTCAAACAAATGGAGCCTTAAACCCAAATTTGGCCCATTAAACCCATATATGTCACAATACCTGTCGGTCCAACTTTTATTGGTGCTACTTATTAGTGTGTGGATGTTTACGCACGTCATCAAGGAAGCACATTTGATTCTTGGTGCTTATCAACCAAACCTAGTAAGGTTCTTAAGACAAATTGATGTTTTGGAGCGTGATCTAGATAACAAGGAAAAGGTTTCTCAACTGAAGCTCAAGTTACCTTCCATGTCCAAAACCAAGGAAGATCTCCAAGTTTCGCCAGAAGATGCTGGGGCCGAGTTTTGTATCTCGTTCGGATGGGCTAGTTCCTTTTATGATATCACTAGCAATATCAAAGAATCAAAAATTGTGGAATGGAATGTTAGAGCTTCGAAAAAGTTAGATCGTAAAAGTTAGGTCATTGTGAGATGCTGCTGGCTTCACTTAAGTTTTCCAGCGAGTAATAAACAGTCTTTAATATGAAGTAAAAGTAGAATGAAAGTGAACAATTAATAATTTGTTAATTTTAATAAAAGTAATACAATTATTTATTCCAATTGTGTATCGTAGTATTCATCCAGCAATTATATAGTACTTCCGCTAATAAGGCTTCAGAATCTTCATTTCTTAGAGTGAAAGATTAAAAAATGGGGCGATTACTCAAGCTCGAGGAAGCTTCCTAACCTTTGTGGTGAAAATTTCCTCACACTCACACCTCAACCTTTTTCATAACATAAAAATAGAGGGGAAGCCAATGAAAGTTGTCGGTATTTCAAATTTTTTATTAAGGCTTAATACCCAAATTAACCCCTTAACTATCCATTTTGGGACAAATTGGCCCATAACTATTTTTTGGGACAAATAGATCCCATAACTTTTGAAAACGAGACAAATTAGCCCTTTTCTGACGGACTGTTTAACGTCCGGAAGGTGAGGGCACATCTGACTTCTGATTAAGGCGATTCTAGCGGCATTTGAAAGATCTCGACAAGAAGAATCAGATGGTCAGGGAGGTGAGAGAAAAAAAAACAATCGAAAAATTTCAGATATCGAGTCAAATTTAAAAATTTGACTAGAAGGTGCGGTCTTTTTCGGTGTTGGGACGGGCTGAATTTCTGATATGTTACTATTTGAAGGATGCTAGATCT